>JAJGOT010000546.1:85000-200000 GCA_022457155.1 Cladopsammia gracilis
AGGGGGATCACGTGAGATAGCATTGCGCCTGCGTGAACTCAGTGCCATGCTGGCTTCGTTTTTTTTTCGTTTGGTTTGTTGTTTCGTGCTGTGTCGCGAAAGTGGACCTTTTTTGCCTTAAAAATGTCGGTTTTGTCGTCTAAACGACCTTCCGAAGAAGTTCAGGTTGATCAGATTGAGTACCTGGAGGAAAAGCCGGAAAGCGACCAAGGACGTGAATGTCATAACTGACTCCCGCCCAGAAGACATGACGAACGCACAAGCCAGCTCTCTGCAAAAAGGCATGGAGAAAGGTTTCTCGCAGATGGCTGAGTCTTTGGCAAGTGTTTTAACACAAACACTCGAGATATTTACCTCTGAGGAAGAGGACTCAGACGGTGAAAAGGACAGTAATCTGTCAAACCCGTCAGTGCAAGAAAATCGCGCCGATGTAACTTCAAAACCGCCTACTTCCAGTACTCACCTGCAAGTTGATGAGTTGCTTGATGCACTTTTGACTGATGTCAAGGAACTTGGCATTGACAAAGAGTTTGACAAAGGCGAACCACTTGGTGATTTCCTTGCAGTGGTGAAAAATGACCTCAGGTCCGAGGAAAAGGAACCTCCCATTCATGAAGATCTAGCAAAAATTGTGACGCGTCTCGTTCGCGACGTAATGCTCGAAGATAAGCTTCAGGAAAAGCTTAACAAGTACCCGCAACCGTAAAACTGTGAGGGTTTGAAAAAGGTTCGGGTCAACCAACTTATATGGGACAACCTCAGCCCTAGTATTAGGTTTCAAGTCCTAAAATTTCAAAAAGTACAAACATCTCTCGTCAAGGGCATGACAGCCCTTCCCCGCGTTGCTGACGCCATCTTGAAACGTGCCAATGAGATAAATGGCGGGAAAGCGCTCAATAGCCTTTTCCTTTTGGCACATGCAAATACAGAACTCAACACTAGAAGAAATGAAGAGCTGATAAAGCTTGACCTTCACCCGGATTAAAAACATTTTTGCTCGGCGTCTTCAGCTGTGACTGACGAACTCTTCGAAGAGCATCTGTCTAAGCAGGCCAAAGACGTCTCTGAAGTGAACCGTGTTGGCCGGAAAGTCACATCCACAGTTCATCATGGATACCAAAGCCAACCTCATTGCCATTTGGGATTTTTTCTCAATTATTTGAAGACTTTGTCTCCAGTAAATGAGATTTCTCTCAAAAGTTTAATTCTCAAACTTCCAATGTTGTTAGCTTTAGTTACTGCCACAAAAAAGGCACTCGTTATTTCTTTTACGAGTTGACTCAATGATAGACAGCGGGTCATCTGTTGTGTTTAGATTGCACGATCGCGAGCAAGTTAAACGATCTAAACCAGGGTCCAAGGCAATGGTCATCGAGCTTCACTCATTTACAAGACTCTGTGTTGCGACCACGCTTTATGAGTATTAAGCAAGAATAAAGGCCTTAGGGGGACCATCAGCTTTTGCTTCGTTTTCTTAAACCATACGGGCCTGTGAGGCAGCCAGCCGTTTGGTTAAGCCTGTCTTACAAAGTTCAGGCATTGATGTAAATGTTTTTCAAGCCGTATAAGCACTAGATCATCTTCACTAGATCAGAGTTCACGCAGGCGCAATGCTATCTCACTTAATCCCTCTGTGATAGATGACAAGTTGGAATTCCAGTCGAACTTCAACTTTTCCATTTAACTGCATTGCACCACTATTAAAGATGACTTTGTGCTTTCGTTGTTTTTGTTAAGACCTACAGAGATAAAAAGTGTAGTTTCTGAAGTACATGTATGCAATTTTCTGTTTTGTAATAGTTGGCTATACTTTAGCAAAAAAATTCATCCAAAGTTAAACCAGAAGTGACGGAAGTAAAGTGCAAAGTCGCACGTAAGAGAACAGTTGGTTTGACCGAGAAAGACCAAGCCGTGATCTACATGTAAGTTTCCACAATTCCGGTTTGAATAACAGAAACTGGCGAATAATTTTGTCAGTTTACGTTAAAATCCGGACGGTAGAAATATAGGTAACAATAACTTTTTTAAATTTTTACATTGATTTCCGCTGCTAACAATTTTTAAAAATTGCTCTCATATTTTGAAAGACGTCTGGAGACATATGCATGGGCACCCAACAAGGAATGTGAAAACGCTTGGAATGGCGTTGTGCTTTTCTGGCAGAAACGTTTAGGGAAAGGAGTCTTTAGTTATTCCCTTGAATATATTAGCTGCTTTCTCGGGATACCCAGCCTTATAACGCAAGTATTCGTTAATTAACCTCTATTTATTTTAATTTGTGCAAGTATTTTTTTTCGTTGATTTTTTTTTACATACTATTATTCACGGTTGTTCCGGTTCCAGGGTGTTTCCGGGATACGTGTTCCAGATTTTACAGACACCCAAGGCATTCGAACATCCGAGAACATGTGCATGTTGTTGATTTTGCATCAGAATCGTGCACAAGCTTGGGTCGCGGTATCCAAGAAATCACCAGTGGTTTGAAGGGATAAATAGATACCCTGCAATAGACGGGTTTCGGAAAGAACACTTTTGGATGAAACGATGAATTCTCTCCTGTTTAATATGGCAAAATAGAACACTTTATATTCGATCAGTGAAGTATGAAGACCTATCAGCGCGAAGGCGGAGATGATTGACGTTGACGGATCATTCGCAGCCATTTGTGAATACCGACGTTTGAAAGCTCAAACAGCTTTCCACGAAAGTGACCTTTGACATAAGCATAATTATTGTAGTCCTTTAGTTGATAGCTCAAAGCGTGTGAAGCTGGAATGTTGCCATGTTGGTTGTTAACGATAAATCAAAACGTTGGCGGTCATTAACAAACTGAATAACAGAACAAACAGCCAATCGTGACAGCCAGGTATTGATAGCAACAAAAATATGTGACATTGTTGAAAAGAGCATCTGGGGTGTTTGTGCTTAACTTAGATCTCATGCATTGGTATAAATAGTTTAAATAGCAAAATGGCAGCCAATCATAGCATGTGACTTATTACAAATAAGCCAAACATATGCGGACATTTCCAATTCCCTATTTTTTTCTTATTTCAAAAGATATATAGCAGAGAAGCATGCAACTAAATAAGAAAATAATCTTCCACTTTAATTAAAATACAAACTTTGATTAAGTGCTGTTCACAATGAACAACAACGAACGGAGTGATTTCAATACTTAATTTGAATACTTGCTGTGAAAATTGTATCGATAAAAGCAAGAAATTATTGATAAAAGGTACAATGAAGTCGTAAAATGATCAGGTCGCAACGAATGAGTCTTGGCATCGACACTTCTAGTGCAAAATAAAAGGACAATAGCACTTACCCTACAAAGCAACTGGGGCAGATCCAGAATGATCCCTACATGTTGCTGTGCACAGCAACAGTTACTCATGACAGCTGACTGAGAATTGTTCAATACTGGAACTCGGCGTGCTTCATTAAATTTGCGAGTTTTAGTCACCATTTCTTTCTATAGTTTTTTCCATAGATTTGCTGAAGGAATGATTTTTTTGTTACTTTAGATGCGCTCCAGTTTATGTATTTGTATGGTGCGCCTAGTTAGGCAGCTAAATTTATACACGCGATATTCTCATTTGCACACTCAAAAAAACAGAGAATTGGTTACAATTCTTCTTCTTCTTCCATTAAACTTGCCTCCTTCACTTCTGAAGATTTTCGCAAGCGTTAAAAATGTACATTCACAATAATAGCAGTAAAACTTAATTAATAACAAATCAATAAATAAAGAAAGGAGTGGTCATGTCTAGTAATCAAGACTGGCAAGCCTCTGTTTAAAGGAGGCCAAGGTCGATGCTTGCACTACATCGTCTGGAAGACTGTTCCAATCTCTGATCGTTCTTGGGAAATAGGAGTAGAGATGGAAGTTCGTTTTTGATCTTGGGACTTTGTAACTCAAAGAATTACAGTGCCTGCTCTTCCTTTGCATTGGTTCCATTCTATCCAACCCATCTGGAGCAACAAGATTGTGGTGAATTTTGAACATCATACATAGCCTCATGGCCCTCCTTCTGCTCTCTAGCGATTCCCAGCTCAACTGGTCTAACATATCACCGACGCTAGATGTTTGATGATATCTGTTTAAGGTAAACCTAGCTGCCCTGCGCTGAACCATTTCCAATTTATAGATGTTTGACTTCGTATACGGATCCCACACTGTTGCGGCATACTCGATGGTAGGACGAACTAGCGCCTTATATGCTAGAGTCTTAAGAGTGACCGAACTTATTTTGAGATTTCTTCTCAAGAAACCCAAGGTGCTATTAGCCTTTTTTGTTACAGTATCAACATGTTTATTCCATCTCATGTCAGAAGACAAGAGATTTCTATTATTCTATTATTTTTCATTATTATTTCCATTCTTACACTTTTTGCTGTTCATTTACAGAAAAGATCCATTCATTTGTGTCCAAATTTGTTTCATTATTGTCAATATACTCTCATTAACGTCAATATACCCTTCATTTGCGCGTAAGGAACGTTCAAGAATAACATTTGCATATGTATTAACATTCAAAATCATCAAAAGATAAACAATACCTTCCTTTGACATTTATTGGCTGTAAATGTATTTTCATTTCTGTCGATATAAAACTCGTTGACACGAAACGACAGTCATTTACACTTTTGGACAATCGCCGTTTTACAACAAAATACTTTCAATAACAATTTGCATGAAAACTCACAATCAAACATATTTGCAACGATGCCTCAATAGTGAGGCAATTGAGGGATGAATCGTTCAGGGAATTTGAAATTCTATCTTCCAAAAATAAATGTTATTATGGCTGTAATGTTTGTCTCACTGCACTAAAGATTGTTACCTTCATGGATATGATAGTATAATAATGCAAAACGCGCAAATGAAGGTCATATTGGTGTTAATGAGAGTATATTGACCATAATGAAACAAATTTGGACACAAATGAATGGATCTTTTCTGTAAATGAACAGCAAAAGGTGTAATGCAGAACGTACTTGTAGTAAAAACAAAAACCGTTCGTTGGCCTTTGCATGCCTTTTCCCGCTTTTTTTCTAATTTGTTAAATGATTTTACGTCCACGTTATTAGTAAAATGTTACGCACACTTGTCTAAATTTGTCAAATACAGACTTTTGAAAGCTTATGATAAGTGGTAAAATAAAACAACTCCTTTTTCCACGAAAATGGCCTTTGATATGGAGCGTAATTACAATAATCCTTTTGTTTATTGCCAAAAGCGCATGACACAGACAAAGACATACTAGACAATTCATTATTTCACGTGGTTGATTCACTTAGCCAGTCGAATGTAAGTCCTACAGATTTGAATGGCAAAGTATGCAGCACGAACCAGCTGCAGTGCAATGCAATACATCGTAACCAAAAAAATAAATAAGAAATTAATTGCTTAGTAATCTGAGTAACAGAACAAGCATCTGAGTAACAGAACAAGCAGCCTAGCGTGACAGACGACTTAAGGAGCCATAGCCGCTTGGCAAACTATCGGTTTTCTACTGTACAGATCACTTAGTAGCGATATTACCAATGTGTGCATTGCTGGAGTCAGCAGCTACCGGTTAAATTATTTATGGCCAAGTTCGAGAATATATATGTCTTTATTTTTCAAAATGGATGCTGCCCTGTTGATGTGAACAAGAATGTTCGCGATAATTCTTAAGTCTGGGTTTCACCAGAGTCATTTTTTCCCACATCGCTCTCTTAATCCTTTTCTTTTTCGTTCTCTGTCGTGCGATTTTCAGGTTTATTGGAATCACGAGCTTAGTTGTACGGCAGTGAAAATGCAGTATTTTTGCCAATCATGTCCAATCATGTTCTCTAAACATCGGGAAATTCAACAGTCGTTTGCAGGCTACTGAGAAAACGATTTTTTTGTTTGAACTTGACTTGGCTTACGCCGGTATAGTTATTATAAATAGGTTAAATAGAAAAATGTCAGTCAGTCATACCAGTAAAGAGGTCAAATGCATGAGAACGTATTCATTATCCCGCATACATTGATAACTTCGAACGACAGATAACAGAAAGGCAGGCAACTTACAAATATATGCAATTAATATAACAACAATATCAGGTAATCTACCAATTTAATTAAAATGAAAACGTTGATTATTTTCATAATGTATAACCGATGTTCGTAGTGATTAGAAAAACAACGCCGGTTTTGTTCTTAATTGCCGCACGAATTTGGACATGATCGTAGAACGTGGTCGTAGAAAAACCTATATTACAGTGATGCTGAATGATGAAGTTGTAATCTTATCATGAAATGCGCACACTGTTGCAGGGAATGTGTGTGAGTATTAATGCTTAAATGACAAAAAGGACAATACAACTTACCCTGCAAAGCAACAGTCAGAAGTATCAGAAACACACTCCAAGATACTTCCATACTTTCGTGCTGATCCACAACGGTGACGTGTTTTAAGCTTCTGGATATTGTTTGCATAAATCAGTAACTCTTGACTGACCACCCTTTAATTTGCCTTGGCTGAATGACATTAACAATTAAATAAACAAATCAACTTAAGTTTGTTTAACGAAAGTGAAACACACAAGGAACGATTGAGTCTGATTTCAAAAACAATGCCAAAAAGGGACCAGTCAGTGTCAATGCGAGCCGGATTGCGACACGGGATCTTATTTTCAGGAGGCAGCACTGTGAAATGTTGGTCGAAGTAGACTTTTTCTTTATTTTATTTGGCATGTAGGATTTTCCCTCTTGTGGTGGGAGTCATAAATTCTTCCTTATGATGTGGGAATCGAGAAAGCCAGTCATGTAGCGTTCTGCCAAATAACATCTGAGCAATTCTTTTGCAGATTGTTGTATAGCAGATTGCCAGCATGCCTTTCCAGAACTCATCCTGATGTAATACTTACTGTAACCTACTTACTTACCAACCACGATTTTTTTCTAATTCCGATTTTTTTCACGTCCTACAGTTACAAAGGAATTTATCTCAACAAAGATAAACAATACTTTACGTCAAATAGTTTACACGGCGTTTGGTGGTTATTGATCATATTCGTGGATTTCATACCGCTTACTTTATTCACGTAGCTGCTGACAGGGGAAAGGGCCACCTAATTTGGGTGATTCTTAGTTATTGTTTAGTGACATTTTTTTTAAAGAATTGCATACATCTCATGTATATATTATTTTCCCGAAGCTCTGATTGGTTATCAGCGTGGTTTTAAATGATCAAACAGTGATGGTGCACAAGCTTGCGTAAAATCGCCTGATTTCAGCCGATTGGGCATACAGCCACGCCCCGCGGCTAAGTATCGGCCGGCGCGCGACATTACGCAATCTTGAGAACTGTAGTTGTTAAGTTTCTTACTGTTCGCAAACGTTTTCCTGCTGGCACTATCGCGAGCGCTTCACGTTAGTACTTGTTCCACTCTTTGTAAAAACAAACAAATATATGCGAACAGACTAATTTTTTTTGTTTAATGTTAGGGCTGAAAACACTGTTGCAGAATCTTGCGATTTCTTACGGCGGCTTTAAGCTGACCACGAAATAGTCAGAGCTGTTTGCACAATTTAATTTTGGCTGATCCGATTTTAACGAAATAGAAACCAATCAAGTCTCCTCTCTTAAGCCATTTTCGTGTGAAGACGCTGGTAGCTAAATGTTAAGTATTAAACAATCAAGTTGTCGTTAATCGAGTGCGGTTGTCCTAAAATTTACAAGACGAGAAGTAATTCCGGAAATAAACCGTATTTAACAAGGCTGTGTGACATTCGGATAACTGAAAAAAGCTTTCTGTTATATATATAATTTATTACTGGATGTGAATATATAAAATAATCACATCTGTTAACTGCGGAAAAAAATTCATGAGTTACATTTGTGATCCCAGCAGGATGCATGCTATCAACTTTATTTAATAAGCATTGACAAAGAAATCTGAATAAAAAAACTTTGACCGAGCGAGCGATGCGATATTTTATCCATTGAGCTATGAAGCCACCTGGAAAGCTGGTCACAATAATGCTGTGAAACCTCTACTGTGGGTCACCTCTATTAAGATGACATTTCTCCTTGTCCCGGCCGCCAAAACATTTTCATTCAAGATTCTTCCACTATAAATTATATATATATATATATATATACAAACAAACTTTAATTAAAGTTGGATATTTCTTAAGATTCTTAAAATTTCAGCGTAAGCGCTGTCGCCTTTATCAATCATTTAAGCTTTCATGGCTTCCTCGACATTGTGAAATAGAATTAAGAAGTGTCCGCTCGATGTGATTGTTGTGTTCGGTTAGAGGAAGTGTAACCATACTTGACTTATTGAATTGTTTTATTAACAAGCACGATTATGGAGTTGTATATAAATGAACACAAATGTAAAGATTTCATTATATATTCTTATTGCATTTCACACTGCGGTTAAGTTTGTTAGGGGCCTATTGTTTATTCAAAACATATTTATTCTAGAAATGTCATTATTGTCGTGAGGACGAAAGGAGAAATGGTTCGAAGAGGAAAAGTTTATTTCATATTTTTCCTCCTATGTCTTATACCGTTCTCACACGAAAACTGCTTTCCATACTCATTGTATGGAGAGCAAACCAATGATTACAAGCTAGATGGCTTTCAACTCCAAACTGTTTTTACACGAGGGCTTGTCGCTTGTTATCAAAGCTAGTTGTCTAAGGCATGGGAAATGTGTATCAATCAACTTTGATAACTCTCAGAAACCTGTTGGTGCGTGTGATCTAAATAGTGAGAGATCCAGTGAATATCATCAACTTATTCACCGGCCAGGATATATCTTCGTGCAAGCAGTGATTGAAAATCCGGTATGTAATAAGCCTGCTATATATTAATGTCATTTTTAGTAGGCAATAATTTTAAGTTCCTTTTCAGCCTCATTATTTTATGACGTTTTTATGTGTCAAGTGTTACAGTGATGCGTATGTTCTGTGTTCAGGTTTTCATAAATTTTAGAAAGCTCACGCAACTCTACCAATAACATTTCAAGATATATTCAAATATATAAGAAAGAAAGAAAGAAAGAAAGAAAGAAAGAAAGAAAGAAAGAAAGAAAGAAATATTTGTTTCTATTTTAAGCTTCCAAATAAGGAAAAGGTGTCACAAAATTGTGTTTCGAGTGAAAATCTGTTCCAATTTTAAATTACAAGAAAATGGTTTCAAATAATGCCTATAAATAATACATAAACTCTTGAAACACGTTGCCTTTAGCATTGTTATCTTAATTGATTTTACATCGAAAACCATCTCAGGCGCCCAGTTAATTTCAATTGATACTTCTACTGTGTTGTGGTTTCCATGAAGTATTAATAATATTATCCTTTTTTAAAGTTGGTATACAAGATCAATGTATGGTTAAAAAGAGTGGGGGAAGGGGCAAGGGGTTTGGGCGTGTTGAATATTTTACTAACATTGTTCAATCGCTTATCATCAACAGCAATCATCATGCGCTGAGATTCTCCAGAAGCTTCCTTCTTCACAAAGCGGTTATTACTGGATCCAAATTGGACAAGTGAAAGTTAAAGTGTACTGTGACATGAAAAGTTATGGTATGTTCAGATATACTCTTATTAACCAAATATTCATATTTCTAACTATGAATCGATATAGTGCACAGTTTACACATGACATCTTGAAACATCTGTGATGCAACCGTGCTTGTTGCGGGTCTTTTACTTCATTTACCTCGCTAGTACAATTATGGAAGTTTTAAGGAACGATTTAGTTCTCGATGATCGAAATTGTAAGGAACCATTCCAAATAATCCAAAAGAAATACGTAAATGTATGGTTGGGTTTAATCCTTCTAGTCTACAACATGAATTTAACAGCTATTGTCTTATGAAGAATTACATTTAACGCCGCTTTTTAGTATTAGCAACAAAGAATTAAGTTTCCTTAGTCTACAATTCAATAAAATTGTCTAGGTGAACGTTGATTCAGTAAGCGTGAACTTCGCACAATAAATGTCATTTAATGACAAGAAAATTTATATGTAATAAGTTTCTCTGACACATGTAAACTGAGTTGTTTAGAGAATGTGAACAGGTCGTATCTCATGATATGTCATTGTTTTCCATATCGTATATTCTGCAGGTGGTGGATGGACATTGGTGGTGAGCATCAGCTCTAAAAGCAATGAGCATCTTCAAAGAGCTGCCAAAAACTGCTGGGATTCAGAACTGTGTGTTCCTTTCAAGGAACCTAGTAACCCGACTCGAAAACTTAGCGACGAGTACATTCACCATTTGGCAAACTGCGAAGCTAATTACATAATTTGTCGACCTCGAACTGGGCCTCTCAATGCTCTTATCATAGAAAATGTAAATGTGATAGTATGGAATTACGCAGATGTATAACACTTTTCTGCATTATTGTCTTTTTGTGTCTTAACATGCAGGGTCATTTAGAGTGGACGTGTACCAAGGGAACTATACCGTGTTCTACAAGGTTAATAATAAACACAATTATTACAGCTAAAATATATGCCGTCATTTGCCTTTTGTCATTATCTGGCCAATTTTGAAAAAAAAGAAACACCTTTAGAAAAGAAAAGTTCTCGAGCAAAACTGGATAAACGGATTATTTAAATTTCTTTTTGACGGATGAATATGATTAAAGATTTCCGTTAATTTTTTTCTAATTCTCTTTCTGCTTACTTCTGTATTTAAACAGCCTATCATGTAAACAGTTATTCCCGAAAAATAGTCGTGTCAGTTGGAAACTACAATGGAGCCACGCGATACACTTCGACCAGTTTGTGCAAGTAAAATTAATTAACTCTTTGACATCAGTCCCGGCCAAAATTGGTCTTAGAAGACCAATAAAACTCCACTGCTTTAAAAATTGCAACTTTCTCAATCGCGCGAACATTGCAGTTGTGAGCATTGACTAGAAAGTCCTTCAAATTGAGACACTCAATCAACGCAAAAAAGTCAGCGATTTTCGCAGAATATCAGCGTTTGAATTTGGAGAAGAACAAAAATGACATTTTTTTTCTAGTGCATCCTGGCCTTGCCTCGATTATCAACATCACGACGGCACTGCATGCCGGGAAATAGCGATAATTTTTGACAGGGTTCGTTCCTTCCCCCACATATTTCATATTTATACTAAGTCCATAGCCACTCCGACCTACCACCGACATTTCGCGCTTGGTGTGTTCTTCAGTGGTCGAAAATTCCAAAATATGCCGTTTCGGAGCGGCCATTTTTCCAGTTCTACGAACAACAAGCCAAATTCGCAAACGAAGAACATCACCTTACTCGCTTCTTTGAGAAAGTGGACTCTTAGCTACCTTCACGCTTAATGATGCTCATCAGGCAGCTACTAAAGATAAAAAAGGCTGTAAACGTACCAAAAATCGCATACAAACCATATTTGAGTCGTTATTATAGCTCAACGAAGCAAAAACACTACGTCAGAATGACGTTTCTAGAAAACTCGAGCCTTCAGTGTTTTAGAACAGCAACAGTTTCCATGGTAACCCCAAATATGGAGTCACGAAATCCTATGGATCGTTTATATGCAGAAAATCACTCAAAAACGTACAACGTCACTGACGACAATGAGTTAAGCTCTGATTAAATACAGTAGCAATGGCAATGATTTAACAGAATGTAAACTAGAGCGAGATTATAACTATAATTTAAATAAAAAAAGGTTTAAATGCAGAGGACCACTCAACACTACGATACTAGTGGCAACTTACTTTCCGGATCTCCTTTATAAAGGGATGCGAGTACTAGACGTCACCCAAAGTGTAGATAAACGTTAGAAATGCAAGGCTAGTACAACGGAAATTAATGGCAGGTTTAATGGCCGGTTTAATGGCCAATATTTATAATTGGATGAAATACCCCGTACCTTGTATATGCAAGCCAACATGGCACCCGGGGAACAGAGAGCAGTGCTCCAACGACTTGTGACAATGATTGTTTGTCCAAACCGCTTCTCAGCTGTATCACTTATAAGTTAACATAACTGATTGAAGGTCAAAGTTTTATTGAGTGATAATCAATAAACAAACAGTTTACATGTTATTACAGCCGATTTCACCAGGGATTTTCAAATATGATTCCCTAGCTATCACTCTCCCATTATAGTCAGGCCACGATCAGACAATTGTAAAGGAAATTAACTGACCTGATAAACTGCGTTCGTATTCGCGTTGATATCCGAGTTCATATTCGCCAGTCGTAATCACAGGGTGAAATAAGGAGTTTCCGTAACTCGGAAATGTTACGGAAACATGAAACTTTGAGTTTCAGTCGCGTTTCCGCGACGCGGATACAACGGGAAACACGTAACAAGAAATTTATTCATTCTCTACGCGTTTCCGTAGGGTTTCCGATCACGGACACGAACACACCCGTTTCCGTAGTGTTTAAGTCCGCGTATTCCTAACTGATTCCTATTGTTTTATATCGCACATTTTACAAAAACTCCAGGCCGGCCCAAACCACAATTTTCAATCTGAAGTTCTTACCGTTGTTGGTTCGAGATCTGAGGTCTGAGTAAAAGGCTCCTGGTCTGATGTATAAACAGAATTGTGTTGATGTTGAGCTGTACCTAACAGAATTTTTTATTCGGGCAAATTTTTATTTATTGCTAATTTGCCATTATCACGGCGAAGTGATGTTTCCGGCTATTAAAACAAACTAGGGCCAATTAATGGTAGGTTTGCTTCACATGCATGTCTGTGGAGTATAAAGTTTTCCCGCTGAAAGTGTGCCACACTGTGGCCGGGAGAGGTTGAGTACGGTTTTGTCATGCGCATATGGAGTTCTTCCCGGCGGGCTGTTCGAGTTATTGGCGCTCTTTTCACTTTTCAACGGCGAACCTTCGAGCTCAAGTCTGTACATTTAGTTTAATCTGAAGCATTTGAAGGGATTAGAAAGTTATCGTCTCGCTTTGTAAGCTCTATTTATCACCTTATAACATTGTTTCAACGTATCTGCGCTGGATATGCATATTTTTCTTCCATTTCATCAAGCTTATGGAGTCATATTTTCATTATGGCCGCCAGTGATCGAAGATGTTTCTGCAAAGGTAGGTTCGATGTGTTTGTTTTATTTGCTATTTTAAAACATGCTAGCCTACACTTTTTATGCTTCCTCGTGTACATGTAGTTTATTTAAATCAGAAACAACAAATGATTTGTAAGCCGCAAGTGTTTAGCGTGTTTTAATGCCCTTTCTACTCCGGCTATAGGCTCAAACCTACGTACAGCTGTAGCTTGATTCGTGTTGAAATTCATCATTTTAAATTAAAGTTCTGGAGGCTGGAACAGTAGTTGCACATACAAACAGTTCTTTATGGCGCTGTTAGAGTAAGTACTTGTAAAGGAGTATTGAATGCTTTTCATGTATTTTTTATTTCTGACATAAGCTTAACATTTATTATGATAATTTCAAAGCCGTTTATCCACATTTGAGCGGAAGGAATGACGTTTACATGTATCTCATTTGGTGATCTTAGATCTTAAATGATACAGTCTAGTACTTTTCTTTGTGATAAACCAAGCAACTTTCACAAACACAAATACATGTATATGTATGGTCATTGCAAATGAGTTTCAGTTACTTTCACTATACACAACAAGTATTTTTGTCTCAAAATAAGTCAGTTTTAAGTACTGAATGTTGTATGTAAGCTTATTATGCCAAAGAGACAACAATAAAACCGACAATGATTGCTATCAAGTTGCGAATTTTAGTAGGATGTCGTTAGAAAATATTTTGATAAACCTAACAACATTCATTGACACAAGTAACGGCCGCCCATCTTTGAGTGGGCAGTGCCAATGTTGTTTATCCATCTCCGAGTGGAAAAAATGGCGCTTGTGTCAATGATCTTTCATTTTTCCAAAATCCGTCGCGAAAGAGACAACAAAACTGACAATGATTGCTATATCGAGTTGCAAATTTTAGTAGGATGTCGTTAGAAAATATTTTGATAAACCTAACAACGTTCATTGACACAAGTAACGGCCGTCCATCTTTGAGTGGACAGTGCCAATGTTGTTTATCCATCTCTGAGTGGAAAAAATGGCGCTTGTGGCAATGATCTTTGATTTTTCTAAAATCTGTCGCGAAAGAGACAACAAAACCGACAATGATTGCTATATGGAGTTGCGAATTTTAGTAGGATGTCGTTAGAAAATATTTCGATAAACCTAACAACGTTCATTGACACAAGTAATGGCCGTCCATCTTTGAGTGGACAGTACCAATGTTGTTTATCCATCTCCGAGTGGAAAAAATGGCGCTTGTGTCAATGATCTTTGATTTTTCTAAAATACGTCGCGAAAGAGACAACGACAAAACCGACAATGATTGATATATCGAGTTGCGAATTTTAGTAGGATGTCGTTAGAAAATATTTTGATAAATCTAACGTTCATTGACACAAGTAACGGCCGTCCATCTTTGAGTGGACAGTGCCAATGTTGTTTATCCATCTCTGAGTGGAAAAAATGGCACTTGTGGCAATGATCTTTGATTTTTCTAAAATCTGTTGCGAAAGAGACAACAACAAAACCGACAATGATTGCTATATCGAGTTGTGAATTTTAGTAGGATGTCGTTAGAAAATATTTCGATAAACCTAACAACGTTCATTGACACGAGTAACGGCCGTCTATCTTTGAGTGGGCAGTGCCAATGTTGTTTATCCATCTCTGAGTGGAAAAAATGGCGCTTGTGTCAACGATCTTTGATTTTTCTAAAATCCACCGTGAAAGAGACTACAATAAAACTGACAACGATTGCTATCGAGTTTTTAGTAGGATTTCTTAGAAAATATTTTGATAAACCTAACAATGTTTATTGACACAAGTGTAATTGCCTTTCATTGCTATTCTGTTTCAACAGTATTACATGAACCTTAAAGAAAACTATTTACAGAAGTGAAAATAATAAATCTCGGTTAAAAGATACAGTAACACCTGACAAGTGAAATAATATCTTATTTGACACATTGTTTTCTTTAACCATCTTGAGGTACATGTATGACCATGAAAGCAATAAGAAAGTGGAGGAAATCTTAGTGAAAGAAGTCAGAGGAACTTTTGGAAAACAGAAGTGGTTTAAGGCTGAGATTAAAGGTATGTACATGTATGGATTTCCTGGTGATCAGGATACAGAGTTTACACTCCAAGTACAGTACAACCTATTTTAGTGATTGTATTAGGTGGCCATCCTCTATTTAATTAAGTGGCCAGTTCCATACGCTGTATTTTTGCCCATGCAAATTTTGTATCTGCTGCCTGAGTTTATTAAACAGTCACCTCTATTCAGTGGTCACAGCCATGCTTTGGCGGTCCCTTGTTCGCATGTCTTTGTTAATTTTATGTGTACCTGTATTAAAATGCCAAACTTGAAGAAGATTTATTCACTCTACACTACAGAGTTGTTATTGATCATTACTGCATGTATTGCATTCACCACTGTTTTAGATTTACGTGCTTTCTAGACATTAATGTACATGTACACTGTACTCTAATGTATTTGACCATGCCCACAAAGTATTTTTAGTTAACATGTCCTAAGGGTGGCCTGTAAATGTAGGTTCAACTGTTTTAATGTTTTGCAATCCTGTAGTACATGTACACACTGTATCACCACATCACTGATACTATAATATCTTGATTTATTGCTACACCTCAAAGTAACAGTGTGACACTTACTAAAATCACTTGAATTCAAGATTGGTAATTCTTAAATCACTGTGTCAAAGTAAAAATGTAAATACCCGTAATTACATTTTGCTTTAAACAAACTGGAAATTTATCCTTGTGCATGAATAACTGTTCTTTTTGTTCTTACTTTTAGAGAAAACAGTCATTTTTATTTTAAGGAAAGGTCCATGTTTTACCATAAATTTGGATAATCTATTGATAAAAGGCTCAAACAAGTTGAAATAACACCTCTCGAGTAAGCAGTACACCACAAAGTAAACAAAAGAAATGTGAAATTTGCACTCATTCAAGTAAATACAGCATAAATTTGGGTGTGAGTGCATGAAAATACTAATAATTATGTTCAGATTTTGTTGTTTAGTTAGTTACCATTTTTGGCAGAGTTTACATGTACCTATACTCACCAAATATTCATGTACACTGTACATTTATTACATTTCCTTTTTTTTCAGGGGCTATTTGTCAGTACTGGCAGAGCACACAGGATGATGATATTTGAAAAAAATGGAAAACTAAACCAGCATAGAATCATGAGAAGACGTTGACGAGAGTGAAAAGGGTAAGCTTTCGGCATGATACATGTAGTAATGACACCTTTATTAAAATACCGATTATCGTTAAATGTCCACATCACTTTACAATACAGTGTACCTCTGTAAATGCTCAAGTCAATAATTAACGGTTTTAGGAAAATGCACTAAGTATATATATACATATACATATACATATACATATACATATACATATACATATACATATACATATACATGTATATACACACTTATTTGCCATAACATTGTCATAGAAGAATGGAAAAAAGACAAATGGGAATTACTGTTACAATTTGTACAGTATACAGTTATGTTTTGGACTGCATACCTTCTCATGGTATACTTAACAGTTGTTTTTAAAGAATGAGATAAGCGGGGCAGTGACATACAGCATGGACATGTGCCAGGTTCATGATATACTGTGTACTGTACATGTAAATTTATATCTAAATTGCAAACATTGGTTTTTGTTTTCAACAATGTTTTTTTCTTCCTTGGTCTTTCATTACTCATAGCCACAGTTTCTAAATACCCTTCGCATAAATACCCTTTTCTGGGAAACGTGTTTGAAGAAGCAACCTCGAAATGTATGTTGCAAGATTTTGCTCCTTAATTCCTATTTAGCATTTTTCATTTTTTATTTTTATATGACAATGTTATTGCAATAAGGTGTGTTCCCGTATTCTGTACATTTTGATCTATGTCTTATTAGCAACAACTATTTTCTTGGATAAGAAAACAAAATGTCATATCAACCTGCACATATCTGGAGTTAATTGTGGCAGGTTGCTAAATGCAGAACAGTGACAAAAGCTCACCAAGAAAATTAATAACAATAGATAAGAAAATGAGACATGGATAGTTAATTAGTTACAATGACAAATAGATGGATTTCTATCAGCATACATATGGACAGCATACATGGAATTCTCACAACCAATAACATCAGACTTTAACACTAACATTAATAGAGACACCTGTCACTGATACGAGTCTTGGCAGCCAAAATAATCATGGCAAAACTGAATAATGACAACAAAAGCCACACAGTACCATCAACTGATGGTTTTCCAATTCACGTCGCTCTGGAAATGACTTTCGCTCAGATTGTCAAAATGTAATTTCATGCAACAAAATCTTTCAAAGTCAATGTACTGTAAGTTGTGTGTAATTTGTTGTGCAACAATACCCAGCATTTAATCCATTTTTCTTGGTCTTCAGAAACTGATATTTCGAAAAGAAATGGTGGAAAAGTCAAATATACCTCCACAGGACAAAGAAAAAATTACAGCATTGCTAGCACTTGACAATGCTGTCAATTTTATGTCCTCTGAAGAAAGTGAAGGAGAGGAGGAGAGAATAACTGGTCCGCCACCAAGGCACGTCAAGCCGCTTAAGTGCTATAGCTAGCTATAGCGTTGAAGGCAATCCCACATATTGTGATGTGATAAAGATACATAGTAATGTGAACACAGCAGACAAAAAAAAAAGTACATGTACATGTACACTGTACCAAAAGCAGGTTTCAAGACAGTAGTGTCATAAAATAGCTGGAATGCTTTATGACACATCCATGTAGGCTACTTTCTTGACGTTTTTTGTAAATGCAATGCACATGTTTTGGTTAAATTGCCAAAAGTTAAATACAGTATATATCCCTTGCATTTCCTTAATTGCCAGGTGCTATATGTCAGTACTGGAGGAGCATCTGGGATGATGCCATGAGGAAGAAAAATGGAAAGCTTGACAAGCACACAGTCATGACAAGACGTCGCCTTAGGGTTAAAAGGGTAATGCATCTTCTACATGTATTTAAATAATGTGTTACTTCTTAATATATTTCTTTGTGTTAGTGCATTCAATAACTCATACATGAAAAGGAAAAAAATCAGTGGAGCACAAATATGTAAATTACATGTAAATTTGAAAAGAGAGGCTGTAAATATTATGTAAGTTGGAAAAGGGAGGTTATTGGGCCTTGTAAATAACCTGTAAATTGAAAAGGGGGGCTATCAAGATCCTGTAAATAACCTGTAAAATGAAAAGGGGAGCTACATGTATCAAGATCCTGTAAATAACCTGGAAATTGAAAAGGGGGGCTGTGTTGATCCTGTAAATAACCTGTAAATTGAAAAAGCGGGCTGTCTCGATCCCGTAAATAACCTGTAAATTGAAAAGGGTATCAAGATACTGTAAATAACCTGTAAGTTGAAAAAGTTCTCATAACTTGTTTTTATGCTATTGATATTTGGAATCTGACTGTGGCTTTGAGATTTACATGTAATAATTGCAAACAACAAATCTTTATTTCATAGTTATCTGTACAAAGTTATATGCAAGTAAAACAAGTTTTGTAATGGTTTTGTAACTGTTAATCTCCTTTTTTTGTTCTCCAGAAAGTAATATATCGTAGGGATATGGTTGAAAAATCTTCATTGTCCCAAGAAGACAAAGAAAGAATTAAAACCTTATTACAGCAGGACAATGCTGTGGATTTCATGTCATCAGAGGAAAGTCAGGAGGAGGAAGGTGAGGGCAGGAGTGGTCCACCACCAAGAAAGATTAAACCACAACGGTGGGAGAGATCCAAATTAAAAAACATCAAGTCTGTCCTCGATGCCACCTATCAAGCAAACATGAGCAAGCGGCAAAAGAGGACCGCAGCAAAACTTATTAGAGTACCAGGTGAAAATGTAAGCAATAGAACAATGCCAGAAAACTGTCCATCTTGGGCAGGACGCGTGCCTGATAGTTGAATGTAATAGAAATGTGCCTGCAGGGCTCGAGAATAACTTTTAAGCTTAGTCTAGTGGCTAGGGTGAGGTTTAATTTTAGTAGCCAAATTAAATGTTCACTTGCCAGACTTGTACGGGGTTACATTTGATACAGTAATATGTGCCAAGTAAATTACTTTTAGGGAAAAAATCTCGGAGACCGTGGAAACTTATTTTGATCAGTCTTTGCTTCTTCTTTTTTCTAAAATCCCAATCTCATACTTAAATACTTGTCTTCTTAATTCTAATTTTAATTCTAATTGAGATACCAAAACTGATTTTTTACTAGACTTTGGCTAGTTGGCTGCCGTTAGTCTCGAGCCCTGCTGCCTGTGAGCAAACTTTCTGCAAATTCTTGGATTGGGGCAGTGGTTGTTGTTGTTGTTGTTGTTGTTGTTGTTTTTTTTTTTGGGGGGGGGGGGGGAATGGGAAGGCGGAAGAAGCAAGAGCTTGTAGCAATGTCTCAATGTCTTAATTTGGTGATAAGCAGTTGTTACATGTCTGCTTACATTGAAACTCGTTTCCAGTTTGGTGATGATTGGCCAATGCAAATTCTGACAGCTGAGCCAGAGGAAGCTGCAGGAAGTATTTGGGGTGGCCTTCAAATGTTATCTAAGTGGGCCTGATTCGTAAATAATTCGAACTGTTTTCAACCTTTAAATGAGTTAACCCTTTAAAGAGGGTATTCGGAAACAACATACGGCTGAGATATGAGTGCAATTCGACGTCGCGTGGATAAAAAAATGAAAAAAAAATCAAACTTCTACAAGACAAATTTTTTTCTTTTTTTCACAAACTGTAGATAATCGGTAAAGAAAGTGATATATGAAGGAAAAAATAGGGGTCTCCGACCATCCAAGCGAGTTAAATCAAATTAAAGTTAACGCAACGGCTACCATCCCTTCATGTGAATAGATTTCTTCCTTTGCACGCGCGCTCGTGCATGACGTTGCATGGCGTTGCGATATGAATTGCGTGCGCAGTAAGGATGCGCATAAACAATTGGCGCGAACGTCCTTAACATGGCAGGCATGAATTGAGGACAGTTAAAAATTACCACGGATTTTGAAGCATTGGTGGTTTGCACGGCGGCCATGTTGAATGACAGAAACCGTAGAAACCCTATAATAGCAAATCAAGCTCCAGGCCATAATTAGGCTTTTACACAAGTTGCTCGGCAACTTTTTGGCAACTTTTGGCCTTTCGAGCAACTTTTGAGCAACGTATGGTTTCGAGCATTTTTTCGGCAACTTATGGTCTTTCGAGCATTTTTGCGGCAACTTTTTTCAATCCGAGAAAATATATCCTTTCTTTATGACAAAAATCTCTTTTTTATGCATTTCCTCTCTAACAAAACGAATAAAGATCCATGTTAACTCGATAGTCTGGCTCTACTGACTAGTGACTACTGCCATCAGTGAGTGCCATGTGTGCAGTGTCAGTGTGTTGTGTTAGTATGATCGACGGAACTTTGGGTTACCTGTGGCTGTGTGTTTCCAGCGCACTACATGGTCAGCGGTCTGAACACATTTTTAAAATGGCGGCTCGTGTTAGTTCAACTTCAAGCGAAGAAATGTCAGCGAGTAGAAAGGAATATATAAATAAATAAATAATTTGTATAGATGTGCAAGGATTTACTTTAATCAGTAGTAGAAACTGATTTTTTTGAGTTGATAAAAAACAAGTTTTGAGCAACTTTTTCGTGAAATGAGCAACTTTTGGGCAACTTTAGAAAAATTTTGGGGCAACTTTTGAGAGATATCCGAGCAACTTGTGTAAAAGCCTAGCCATAATCATGAAAACATGATATTTCAGCAGGGACAGTGAGGAGGGGGGGGGGGGGGGGGGGGGGGGGGGATGGGAGGGGGGTCACACTGTGTCACACCCAGGGTACTTACCAGATTGTCATGTCGACATCCACGCTGTGTTTTTCTAAAAGTGACTCACAAAGAGGGGAGGGGGGGGGGGGGGGTCACGGGCACCCCAGGACCCTCCTAGTTACGCCACTGTAAACTGCTGTACTCACCTGATAAAATATGCTGTAGTTGCTGACATCGACTCGAAAAGTTCCTGGTAAAAAAGATTCGGATTAGGATGATGCAGTCAACTTTATAGAATTTTCACACAAATACCAATATTTTTAAATTCAAACAAATTTGTTTTGTTTTGTTTCTTTTGTGAATTGTGAATAGAGAATGTTCAGCAATTATCCCGAAAATTCAGGGCTGGGCTAACGTTTCTATCTTATCCGTTAGGTGTGACGAAATAAAGTTGTAAACTTTTTTGGTTCTATAGACGTTTCAAACGAAATATCTATAACGTACGGTCAAACGGCAAAAAGGAAATTAATAAATAGATTATATGAACTTGCAGTCATTCCTACCTTCCGTCAGTGCCAGTTTATGTATGTTCTGGTCACTAAGCTTCCGAGCTGTCGTTGTTTTGAAAATTATTACTTGCTTGCTATTATCCAGACCCTTTGGTACTAAAGTTATAAAAACATGAAATAAACAAGCGTTAATCGATTCTCAATGTCTTTTAGCCCTTTTATTCTATCGAATCGTACAAATAAACCTCCGATTTATTACAGTACTTGCGAAAATTACAGCATTGATGTTTCTTCAAGTAAGACATTTTAATTTAAAAATAACGTTTTTTTCTAACATAAATTTGTTGAAGTTTTTGCACTACTAAATAAAGTCTTTTTAAGATAATAACAGTTGTCAATCTATTCAAGCTCATCCAGACTAGAGACGACTCATTTTTGAAATATGATTTTTATTATATTCAACACATTGATTGACTACTCAAATATGGTGATTTCACTCTCGGTGAAACACAACCAATTTCTGATGCAAATGAGAAAGAGCAGCAAACACAATAACGCTGGATTTAACAAGTGGCTGTACATCCTTGTCCGAGAAAATTAACCACCAAAACTCCACTGAACGGTGACTTGAAATTCAGAGCGATCGAGACAACGAGAGCATAGATTGCAAAGAGTTCGAACAGCCTAGGCACACCATTAGAATTCTGAACGAAACCGATCAGGAGAGGCGACACCGACTGGACTGTTGGGCAAAATGATTCTGTTTGTAGACGCAACAAGAGGCGGCAAGAATTACACGATCAGCTAAATACTCGTGACGAATATCTTTCATACCTGATACGGTAGGGAAAAGCGAACACTGATTACAGGAAAGGCTCAGAGAAGAAGAGCGATTAAGAAATGTAGCTCAAATCACCGGCTTTTGCAAAAAAAAAAGATTTTGAGCGGCTAATTATTGAGAGGATAATCAAACACCGAAAAATAATTCTCTTAGTACACTGTAATTTGATGTTTATTGATATACTCACTAAGGTTACTTGGGAACTTTTTAAATGATCAAAACTATAGATAAATGATCAAAACTACAGATCACACAGGTGGAAATTATTTCCCAAATATACAACATTAACAGTGAGTGAAATGTGCTGTTTTTTAATAATACGGTATCTTGAGTTTACAGCAGTCTTCATAAAATAATTCAATAAGAAATAACATTCGAATGGTTTAGTAAGGAGAATTTATGTTTACAATTTGGATAAAAACATTTTGTTAGGAAAAACAATTTTCTGTTAGCAATCATGACCGGCTAATGTGTAGCAACTGTATACGTGTAGGTAAACACATGACACATCAACATTACTAATAATTAGTAGATGGACATTCAAATCGTCAACTATCAACCAGAGTTACCCTTGCGCGGGTGTCGAATGTTTGTTGGTTTTCACAAATAGTTTTACGACTTCTATTCCTTTCTTTAAATATAAACGCCGGGCCAGCAGGCAGTAAAAAGTAGCAGATTAGGAACATCTTTTGAATGCCTTAAGTGAGGAAGCTTAAACTTTGCAAGACGACAGACATTTGAATTCCAAACAATCGTATGATTGTTGTTTTTTTCAATTTTAACCGTTTTTTGGCGGGAAATGACGTCACAACGGTTATACCAAACTGAATTATTTTTCTCGTTATGGCAAAATAAGTCAGTGATTTTGAAAGAACATGTTAAGACAAATTCAAGTGTGAAAAAATTATCGAAAAACCACAATTGGTTCAAAAGATACAGAGATCTCAATTTTGAATTTCGCGCCATTTTGTTACTATTTTTAGAAACAATAGGAACTTTTAAAATGCCATAACTTTTTAACCAATTGTGGTTTTTCGATAATTTTTTCACAAATAAAATGAAAGGCTGATTGTACAGTAAGGAATATATATTTTAACCGATTAATTCCGAACGGCACGGCCGTTCTTCTTCAGGGTATAACCGTTCTAAAAGAAAAAACGTACCGTATCTATCCATATCGCTTGGTAGCTCAGTGGATAGAGCATTGCACCGGTATCGCAAGGTCATGGGTTCGAATCCCGTTCAAGCCTGATTGTTTTCAGGTTGCTTTTCAACTGCTTAAGTTGATAGGGCACTGCGAGGATCAAATTTCACTCATGTTACCATTTTGTTAAAATGCAGTCACAAAACTCACAATACTCCCCCCCCCCCCCCCCACCCCTCCCCCTCCGACCTTTAAAAACAAGTTCATTCAGGTTTATTCTTTCATCTATATAATATCGTCTCCGTATGTTCGTTTTGTACGGGCACACTTCTTATAATTTATTTACCTTTAATAGGCTCTATAATAGATTCATCTTGCCTTTTAAATACGACTCTATGTAACTTTCAATTTCCACTAGGACACCCAGACGTGAGCTAGCAAAGCAAGTAACACCCTCCAAACCCGGAAACTTTCTGAGTTAATGCATGGACAATGAAGACAACAAATATGGTCTCCGCGTTACAAACAACAGCTGCAACAAGTGGATTGCATATGTTGACAGTATCTTACTCAATGAAAAAAGTGACAGTAATTTCAGAACCGCAGTACAGACGGTCCAGGAGTCGGTTAATCAGGTTCACAAAGCGTCTTCTGGCAAAGCTACAATTTCAAGTAGCGTGACCGACTTCATTCCTTTCGTCGACGTCAAAGAGAAAATAGCTATTCCATGTTTCAAGTGAAAGACGGCAAACTTCTACGCCAAGCCGATCTGGAAAATCTCAGCGACCATAAAACAACAACTGGACTGGTGTGGGTACAGTGATGGTGGTGGTAACACGACTGGAAAACTCTAAGGAGTATCTGATGCTACATGTAGTTTTCGGTTTAACATAGCTTGAGTAACCTATTGCTATAACAGCATGTGTAAATATAACCGATTTGGATAGTGTGTTTGACGTTTGGTGAAAGCTGTACTTTTTTCCTTAACCGAAACTTACTTTTAATTAATAAATACTTTGACTGCACGTTTTTTTTTTTTAATTTCAATTTATTTTTTATATTAAAGGCGTTTAAAGTTGAGCGTCACTTTGTTTGATAACTCGATAGATAAACAGCTCGGAATTGCTACATATGTAAATATATTGTTCAATAAACATTTTTAACAGTTTCTTTGAGGCGTTTTGGTTTTGTTATAAAACAATAGATAAATCCAAACTGTTTTTTACACGATCGAGGGTTTAATAAAATACGCCGTATTCCGTCAAGTATATTTTTCCAATTAAAATACATTTTAGTTAACAATGTATTTACGAGTTTTCTCACGGCAAAATTGGTCAATAACCTCCTGCTTACATAAATTTAACGTTTAACTAGTTCTTCCATCATTTTATTTTAAGGTTTTAGAAGTTCGCCTGCCAATATCCGTTTATACAATGATAGATGCGCGTGCGCGGGATTCCTAACGCAGTGTCTATTCATTGCTACAACAAACAGTTTTCTTAGTAACGAAATAATTTTAAGAAAATAACAAATTTACCATTAATAGCTTACTTTTTATTTCCTTTTATTTTCTTGACAATTGAAGGCAGCTCTATGACAGCACCCATATTACAGCAAATAACTAAACAGCTTTTATTAGTTTTCCATTGTATTAATATTTCATTTTCTTTTAGTTTCTGTTAACTTTAAACATTTTTTCAATTGCAAGCTACAGGAATAAAAGTTAATGTGACTTCGACATGGTTCAAAAGATTTGCCTTTGAGGGAGGGCAAATATACTTGACGTGATACGTGTTTTATTGGTAACATTTGAAAATAAAAATGCAAAAATTCCATATTGCAATTAGTACGTGAGAAAAAGAATCAAGAAAAAAAACTCTTTTGTGTCTTCTTTTGTCGTGGGTGCAGAAGTAACATCAGTTAGATAAAACTAACAATTTCGATTTATTGGTTTCATGATTTCGACATTTGGAAACAAGCGATATATATCTGGGAGCTTTTATTATGTCACTCAGTTTCATTTATTTGATAAGTTCATATATAAACAACTTGATATTCTTTGAAACATTGTTCAATTAACATTTTCAGCAGTTACTTTTTAAAGTTATAAATTATGTATCATTGAACAAACTTTAAATAATTATATATACATATTTCTTTTACTTTCATGAAAACAGTTCAGTTCAGAGTTCTATTCTCCACTGATATTTGTAAATAAATAAATGTTTGCCATTGAATGGAGGACACAAATGATTAATAACACTACAAATGCTCCGTTTCCTCTGCTTTAAGGCTTTGTGTACTTCCTCAAAAATGAATTAGAGGCTTAAGATGCATTAACAGGCTTAAACTCACTTGACTTAATGAAATTTTTGTTAACAAGCACAAAGAATGGAGCTGTATATAACATATATTATAATATGACCCGTCCGGCCCTGCGAGCCTTTCCTTTGCAAAACCATTGATGAATGTCCCGTATGAGGGCCGTAGCCTTTGCGCGAGCAGGGCGGGAAAAAGCCGTACGGCCCTACTACAAAAGCGGACGAACTCGCGCGTTAAAATTTCAAGTAATTTTGTCTCCAAATTGGTCATGGCGCACGGACCTCGCTGCGCCCGGTCCGTACGCCATGACCTCGAGCCAAATATTTTCCCATCCGGCTCTCCCACTTAGTCAATAAGTACATAATATTAATATTTAAAGGGCACATTGTTATTTGGATTTCACACTGACTTGAGTTTCGTGAAGGGATATTGTTTATTCGAAACATATTTCTTCTAGAAATATCATTATTGCTGTGAGGACGTAAGGAAAAATGGTTCGTAGGGGAAAAGTATTTCTAATATTTTTCTTTCTATGTCTTCTACCGTTCTCACACGAAAACTGCTTTCGAAACTCATTGTATGGAAAACAAACCAACGATTATAAGCTGGATGGCTTTCAACTCCAAACAGTTTTTACAAGAGGGCTTGTCGCTTGTTATCAAAGTTGTCTCAGGCATGGGAAATGTGTATCAGTCAACTTTGATAACTCTCAGAAACCTGTTGGTGCGTGTGAGCTAAATAGTGAGAGGCCCATTGAATATCATCAACTTATTCACCGGCCAGGATATATCTTCGTGCAAGCAATGGTTGAAAAACCGGTATGTAATATGCCTACTATATGTTAATATCGTTTGGTCGTCATAAATTTTAGAATATATGCGAATGTTCTCAATTAGGCCCTCACCGATTGCCCTGGTAAATTCCTAAAAAAGTGCTGGCAAAAATGGCTAAAAAGAGCTCAAAAAGTGCTCAAAATCTCAAAATAGTGCTCAAAAATGCTAAAAATTGTGAACAGTTATCTCTAAGCTTTTCGTAAATATGTCAATTTTTACTGAAGTAATTAACTTTACAATCTATTTTGAGTAGTGTTATTCGACAGGTTGTTACGAAAGGTTGATAGAATATAGAACAATAACATTAATTTTTCAAGTTACTTCACATGGAACGACGAACGTAATAATGCTTTAGCACGTGCATAATAAAGTTTGAAGACTCTTACTTGTGTTCTCACGCTCAGTAAGAATAAGTCCACGTGCCTTTCCATGACAACAGTCTTTTATTCTTGACAAAACTTTTAGTTATTCAAATTTATGACCTGGAGCACGATTATATTCTCGTTGCGAGTGATACGCAGTTTTTGCTTTAAAATGTTTTAAAAGACATATGTTGCTCGAAATTTGTTCGAGGTGTGAAATATTGCTCAGACGTTACCCATAGTGCGAAAAAGCGCTCAAGGGTGCTCAAAATGGAAAATAGTGCTCCAAACTAAAAAAAAAATGCTCAAACGGTGCTTAGCGCAATCCGGAAAGGCCTATTCTCAATGATACAAAAAAATAATAAATGAAAAATGAATACTTGGCCTTTCAAGAAATTGATATCTTCACTTAAAAATGGGAATTAAAGCATAATAAAGAAAAAAAGAAGAAATAGTTGTTTCTATTTTTAGGTACCATTTAAGGAAGAGGTGTCACAAAATTGTGTTTCGAGTAAAAAGCTGTTCGAATTTTAAATTTAGAAAAAAATTGGTTTTAAAGAATGCCTATAAATAATCTATAAACTCTTGAAACACTTTTCCATTAGCATTGTTATTTGCATTATTACATTGAAAACCATCTTACGCCCAGTTGATTTCAATTGATACTTCTATTGTGTTGTGGTTGCCACGAAATAATAACTACATTTTTTAAGTTGGTATTCAAGGGCAAGGTGTGGTTAAAAAAGAGTGGGGGAACAGGGGGGGGGGGGGGGGGGGTTGTGCGTGGGATAGGTACGTAAGAATAATATCGACTGAAGGATGCGAATAAAGTGTTTCGGGTGGGGGTGGGTTTGAAGACTTTATCCTATAATTTTTTTTAGTTCTTATCTGTCCTATTAAAATCGTGAATATTTTACTAACATTGTTAAATGCTTATTATCAACAGCAATCATCATGCGCTGAGATTCTCCAGAAGCTTCCTTCTTCAAAAAACGGTTATTACTGGATCCAAATTGGACAAGTGAAAGTTAAGGTGTACTGTGACATGAAAAGTTATGGTACGTTCAGATATACTCTTAATAACCCAATATTGTCCACATTTATAACTATGATATATTGCACTATTTACACATGACATCTTTGAACATCTGTGATGCAACCATGCTAGTACTCCGGAGTACCTCACTAGACTCAAAGTACAATTATGGAAGTTTTAAGGAACGATTAAGTTCCCGATGATCGAAAATGTAAGGAGCCATTTCAAATAATCCATAAAATACGTAAATTAATGTACACTGTATGGTTGGGTTTAATCCCTCTAGTCTACATCATGAACTTAACTGCAGATTGTCTAGTGAAAAATTACATTTAACACCGCTTTTAAAATATTAGCAAACAAAGAATTAAATTTATCCTGCTTCTCTCCAAATTATATACCACAAAAAGACACGTTATTGTTTTGGGCTTCCTCTGTTTGATGGAAATGGTGTTTGACAATGAATCAACAAACTCAAATTTCGTTTTGGATAAACTTTGGCTATTTGGCTGGCCACATAGCCGCTTTAATAATCGTTTTAGTTCAATGAAAGGAAGCCCTACCCAGCAAAAGTGAGGGCAAAAATCCGCATCGAATAGTCAAAGGTATATGTGGCTAGGACCAGGGTGGGGGAGTGGGTAAAGTAAAGAACGCGACGATTAACCGCTTCTGTTTTTGTCGAGTCCGTGTAAAACCTCGAGGGTTGGATAGATCGCGTAGAGGGTTCCTAGAATGTTCAATATGTTGTACCCCCTATTACACACATACATACATACATACATACATACATTCAAACATACATAAGCTTTATTTTCACTCGAATTTTAGAGTAGCTTACAGAAGCTAATATTTTCGAGAACATAAAAGTTAAAACTGTATAGTGTTTACAAATAAATTTATATCATTAAAAATAAATAAATAAAATTCATATGGCTAAGCGAGACATGGACTACACAAAGTTACAACACTGAATTTTTCTTCTAAAGTCTTCAAACACGCTAGTGCGGAGAAAATCAGGCAGCGCATTCCATAGTTTAGCTGAAAAATAAGAAAACGAATTAAGGCCATAGCTAGTTGTTCCATAGACTGATCCATAGAGACTACTGCAACGAGCTCCCCCCTGTCGAGCATCATCCTCCAGTCGTCCGTCAACCTCAGCAAGGAGGTCTCACAACTATGAAACTTTCTATAAGCGCTAATGAAATCTGATAGGATTTCACGATAAAATTCATACATCTGCCCTGCCAGAAGTCTTTCAAAAATATTGTTCAGAGCAGGGAGCACAGTTACGGGCAAGGGAGTCACAGTGCCCATCTTCCAATTTGCAGGATAACAGTAGTTTTCAATGGAATAATTAATAATGCTGGTAAGCGGCCTGGCAATAACAGCTGCCGATTCTTTAATCAGCCGTGGTGAGATCATATCGTGACCGCGCGACTTGCGTACATTGACCTCTTTCAGTAACGTTTCAACTTGAGATGAAAACTGAAGCAAGCTGGTGCGCCTGCGCCCCTGTGTTCATGGATTGCTTTGATGCTTGGATGATTAGCATGATTAGCATAATCCTCACCATAATCCTCTACTCCAATGAAGGGGTACACTATCAAACAATGAAATACCCTACCCAGCATAATAGTTCAGTTTAAATATTAACCGAGTGGCAGCATAAATTTTGTATTGTCTGGTCAATGATTTCTTTCCTTAATCTACAATGTTTTAAAATTTTATACGTGAACGTTGATTCTGTAAGAATATATGCCATTTAATGACAAGCCAATTTATCTTTAATAAGTTTCCCTAACACATGTAAACTGAGTTGTTTATGTGAATCTGTCGAGTTTTAGTTTCCATATCTTATATTCTGCAGGTGGTGGATGGACATTGGTGGTGAGCATCAGCTCTAAAAGCAATGACCATCTTCAAATAGCTGCCAAAAACTGCTGGGATTCAGAACTGTGCGTTCCTTTCAAGGAACCTAGTGACACGACTCGAAAACTCAGCGACGAGTACATTCACCATTTGGCAAACTACGAAGGTAAATGCATAATTTTTCGACCTCGAACTGGGCCTCTCAATACCCTTATCAAGGAAAATCTAAACGGTTTTTACGTTAAAATGAACTTACTCAGATGTATAATATGTAACTTGTCAAACTGGGTCGCGCAATGCCCTCATCATAGAAGATATAAATCTAAACGTTATGACACTTTCCTTTTTTGTGTGGAAGTGGGCCTCTTAATGCCCCCTATTAAATACGCAAGTATGGAATTACTTAGATGTATAACACTTTTCTGCATTATTGTGCCTTTTTGTGTCTTCACATGCAGGGTCATTTAGAGTGGACGTCTACCAAGGGAACTATACCGTTTTCTACAAGGTTAATAAAAGTTTTGAATAAACACAATTATTACAGCTTAAAGCCAAAATATGCCGTCATTGCCTTAAGTCATTATCTGGCCAATTTTAAAAAGGAAACACCTTTAGAAAAGAAAAATTCTCGAGCAAAACTGCATAAACGGATAATATAAATTTCTCTTCGAAGGATAAACACTGATAAAATATTTCCGTTAATTTTTCTTCTCTTTCTGTTTACTCCTGTATTTAATCAGCCATGTAAACAGTTATTCCCGAAAAATGGTCGTGTCCGTTAAAAACTATAACGGAGCCACGTGATACGCTTCGACCAGTTTGTGCAAGTAAATTAAATATATATAATGCATTAAGTTCTGATTAAATAGAAACAGCAATGATTTAACATAATCTGAGCAACATTTTAGAGCAACATTTTAACTATAATTTAAATGGTATAACTATAGTTTGTCTAAGCAGTTTGTCTTTTATTGTAACATATACCTCTTTCAACCTGCTTAGATTCCTCAAGGATCCAAGAATTTTGATTCTGCTTGTCGTGGTGGCACTGAGTACGTTTTTTCTGCACTTATTACAACCTTACTTAAATGATGAGCGTAGAAATGTGTAAAACTTGTAGCGCAGTGTTATTCAACAAATTGTTGTTCTAAATAACTCTCAAAACTGAATGATGATTTGTTTATGTTATCTTAGCTAGGCTGTGAAAGTGGTTAATAGTTGACGTTTAACGTAATCCTATCAATTACAGCAAGGATGTTGTAAATGAGTAAAAACAGCATACCTGGGTAAAAACTGATCGTGAATACGATGTAATGATCTGTCCATTTACAATGCTAATTTTAGTTAATACAAACCATCCGCATGCACCTAAAATTTACTGAAAGATTGGTTTGACTACTAACAATTTTGTAATTATTTTATGTTAAACAAGCATAACAGTTTTTCTTTTCTAACAATCCTTCTCTAGATGTCCTCGCATAATCGTCTCACATCATTATCCATACAAGTGGGAGACAAATACTTGCACAAGCCTCGATCAGGGATATCAGATTTGGCATGGTCAAAATCACAGAGGTAGTATATGACACCTTATTTGATGGTTTAACTGACAATACTCGAGGATATTTTACGAGTTGTGTAACAATGAGTAAAATGTTCGCGCATATTATCTGTTAAACCATGAAATAATGGATTTATTATTCGTCTAAAATACTTTTACTTTTTTTTCGCCTGGTGTCTCTAAACCGGCACACTGAGGTGTAATCGGCAAACTACTGTGTAATAAGCTTGTATACTTTACGTGTTCACTTTCCGTCTTAAGGTAAAATGGAGTCTCAATCGAATAATAATACTTAATATTTGTTAGCATGTGGTTTGTAGAGTTTGATAAACTTCTCAATCTTTGCAGTGTTGACATGAATTTTGAGTTTATTATGAATTATTGTCGCTATGAATACCAATCTCATTCTGTTTCTCGCAGTTTTGACTGGATCACTATTTTCAAGCTCTTCGGTTTGGCTAAAAACCATTCAAAAGTCCTTTCCTTTACCCCTGCAGGTCTAGTTTTTTTATATCATATCTCGATGCTATTTTTCTTTTTCTAATAAATCGCGTGAAATATATGATCCTTCCAAATGACCTATCTCGCCACAAACCTCCCAGTAGCTCAGTGGTAGGTCGTGGGTTCGAGGACTCAGATGCTTGTGACCCAAGCTTGTGACATGCTGAACATTATATCTTTTTAAGTTTCTTATTTTTTATCAAACGCTTATCTACCTGCACTTCTGCACGTCCATCTAGGACAAGGACTAGGACTCGAGCGCACGAGCGCACGAGGTGGGGCTAGGTTTGTTATATACTATTGTCAGTAAAATTCATTAATAATTCATAAGGGTACCAACAGAAATGAGCCATTCCAATCACGTGGCTACCCTGTATATCAGATACAACTCACTAGTACTTGCATCTAATTTACACACCAAATACAACCACAAGTGAGTTGTATCTGGAATGTGAATTTCACAAGATTTTTACTACATTCGCGTCCGTGTTGTATCGGCACTATACATTCACTCGGCTGCGACTCGTGATTGTATAGGCCGATACAACACTCCGATAAAACACTCCTGCTCATGTCGAAAACATTACTTAAATCCATTTTAACATGAAAAGTCTAGATTCGCTATGCAAAATATTGTCAAATTAATATTATACTGTACACGTTATATTAGTTTTAAAGTTACTTTCTTATTATTGTATTTCTTTCGTTTGAACAGTTTTCGATAATCATGATAATAATGAGTGCGGTGGTAATCGATTTCAATCATCTTTGTATGGTAAGTGAAGCGCCTAGAGCAAGCAATTGTATTGGCGCTATATAAATGTTTATTATTATTATTATTATTATTATTATTATTATTATTATTATTATTATATCTCCTTTAACTTTATGCCACATTACAACATAGTAGCCGAGCCCATTCCTTGGGCCTAGGGCTAAAATGAGGTAGAAGTCTGCTTGATGGAGAGTGCCTTTCTTAGGATGTGTGATGTTCGTAGTAGTGTAATCTTCTGTAGTTCAGTAATTTTCATGTCACCCGGGATTTGTTTGATGTATTTCTCCAAGCCCTTTTTATTATTATTATTATTATTATTATTATTATTATTATTATTATTATTATTATTATTATTATCAATAAAGCGATCTCAACCTTTTTAAAAAAAAATTATTATTATTATTATTATCATGTGTTCTGTATATAATTATGTGTTCTCCATGGGGGCGGGTCCAAACCATGGGCCTAGGGCACCCATGAGGCGCTGTGTGGAGGCCACACTACTTAGCATTGCAGAGAAAGGGTCTTGCGCAGGATGTTGGCTGTCCCAAGTAGAGCGGTTTTCTCAACGGTTTTCTATTATTATTATTATTATTATTATTATTATTATTATTATTATTATTATCAGCAGTAAAAACCATCTGTATACTATACAGTTAAAAGGAACACAGGGCGCCAAGGCGTGACCTGTGCTCCAATTAGTGAGACTAGAGTTAAAAAATATTATACAATAAAAAGTAAACAAATTTACGCTAAAATATGCAAAATGTTCAAAGTTCTAGAACAGGAGACAAACCGGAGCACGGGTACGATAATGTCTAATGTGTCGCAACCTTAAAAGTACGTGCAATGTTCAGTGTGACAGATAGGCATGCCGTCTGCATCTTATTATTATTATTATTATTATTATTATTATTATTATTATTATTAATAATAATGTTTTTATGACGACTACGGCTAGATATTATTTACTCAAATCGTACCGTGACCGAGACAGGTATCAGTTTAGAATTTCTTTGAACTTAACATTCCATCATTTAATAACATATCCTTAACATCCCCACCTACCCACCCACTTACCCACCTGCGAACATCCCCACCCCCACTTCACCTACCTACACTGTATCCTACCCTCTTACCATCCTGCTTACCTATCCTCCCAACATTTGTATCCATGATTTGACAGCACACAACTAATTTCTAATTCCGACTTTTTTTTGTAAATTCACCTTCAGCAACCAACCGTGCGTTATATGGCTACACGTGGGCCAATAACAAAGGAATTCATGTTAACAAGGATGGAATGCTTTACGTCAAATAGTGTACACGAAGTACTGTGGTTATTGATCAGGCTCGTGACTTCCTTACACTTTTCATTCATTTTAGTCACTTAGCTCCCGATAGGGGAAAGAGCAAGCTAGTTTGGGTGATTCTTAGTTAATATTATTTAGCAATACAAAAGTAACATAGTTCCCTGTTACGTTGTTGCTGTGCTTTAAACTGTTCTCTGTAAACGTGTCCACTTATTGGAAGCCACATTTGAGCACTGAAATGCCAGACGCAGGGTGGATTTCTCATAATGGAAAGACCAGCCATACAAATTATGATAAAATCACACCATAATGGCTTTGGGCTCTCCCTCTTTTAACCATTTTCAATACTTCCCGAAAGTGTCCGTTCCAGAGAAATTCGACTGCGTATTGAAGTGTTCAAGACGGTTATTTGAAAATTAATAGAAATGATTTTCAACGGTTGTTTGTCTTGAACAAGATTGTTTTAAATACAGCACACATTAAATCACTAATACACTTCTCAGAATATTGTTAGTGGTTTTCTTCCTATAACAATGAAATCGAGATATTGAAAAAAAATCATATCCTTGGACGTAATTGTAATGACACCTGATCTGTCACTACTACAGATTGAAGGAAAACACTGATGCGTCGTATTATTATATTCATTTCGTACTTATTTTATGTCGAGATCTATATAAGCATAGAGTTAAGTTAACTTCTGATTTGTGATTTGTGTATCCTTATCTTTGCAAAAAATAAGGGCCCTTCAACCACCTGATGTTCACGTGCAGAGAACCGAAGAGCGAGGACGACGAAAGAAGAGGAATAAAAGCGGAACTCGATTGCGTTTTCGGCCATCCAAATGGGAGCACGGCATTTTTTCAGCTAAAATGTTTGTCTGTTACGCATGTAACTGCTGCCTTATTCGAACGTCAAATCCATTGTTGAATCATAACAGACTTGTAAAATCCATTCCGACTCCATTAAGGCCAAACTGACTTTTACTTGACATACAGCATCCCGTCACGTCTGTAAAATATTCCAAAGTTCTCGTAAAAAGGGGGAGAGACACAAGGATAGCCATACAAAGCACGTTTACCCAAGTCTGTTTGGAAAGAGATGAAAAGTGAGTTGGAAATGTCATAATAACCACTTTTAAGAATCTACAATAACTGACAATATCTTCGACACTTTCTGTTTCAAAGTCTGTCTCTCCTTCTCCCACCCAAGCAATAATGTTTCAAAACTCAAATCTTGTGTTTATTAACCAACATTGCACAAGAGGAACAGGGAGCAGTGCTCCAACGACTTGCGACAATGATTGCAATCACTGACCAAATCTTGGAGCACTTTATATTTCAAAGCTTGTCCCTCCTTATCCCTTCCATGCTATAGTTGGATGAAATACTCTGTACCTTGTATATGCAAGCCAACATGGCACCCGGGGAACAGAGAGCAGTGCTCCAACGACTTGTGACAATGATTGTTTATCCATACCGCTTCTCAGCTGTATCACTTATTAGTTAACATAACTGATTGAAGGTCAAAGTTTTATTGAGTGATAATCAATAAACAAATAGTTTACATGTTACCGCTACACTCTGTATTATCATAATAAAGACTCGGCCATGTATTGCGCAAAACCAAAGATGGCAGTTATTTACTTACTGTAAGACGATGAACGCCATATATTGCTACCGTCACATTCTGCATTATCATGCCCGTCAAATACTGAAATCCAAAGAGAGACACATGTGTCAATGGGTTGATCCGGTTAAATTCAACGAAAAAAACATTGAAACCCAACACCTGATTTAGTCGTCCATTGCAAAAAGACTTCAATAAACGTATTATGAACACGTTTTTCCGATCTTAAAGGGAAAGTCGTTATTATGTTATTACAGCCGATTTCACCAGGGTTCCCTAGCTATCACTCTCCCATTATAGTCAGGCCACGAGCAAACAATTGTAAAGGAAATTAACTGACCTGATAAACTGCGTTCGTATTCGCGTTCATATTCGAGTTCATATTCACCAGTCGTAATTCGCCCGTCATGACTCACATGTCATGATTCGTGATTAGTTCGTCATGGCAGGCTAAGATCTTGTTCTTTGTTGATGTTTCCATTGCCGGAAGTAAGTATTTACTCTTTGAGCTAATTTTATGGTCAATTTTGTTGGACGGGCGAATCATAGCCGGCGATTCGTGTTTGAAAAACCTGGCCCTGCACAGTGCAATGAGATCAGATATCAAAAGTAACTGATACATGATTCGAAATTCTAAAATAGACCTCTATAGCATCCTCCCCCGTTAATTTGATATCCTTGATCAATACTTGTGCAGTCGTTTGTCTCCCACTGATATGGATAGGTACCGGAAGTAATGATGCGTGGACATCTGAAAAGAATAAATGATTAGGGACCTTTAATAATGGGTGAACCATTATATTTTTGATGGAAGTAGGAGGCGGTTGCATGATTTAACGAAGATATATCTTACAGCTGCGAAAGCCCGACTTTAGGCTTCCTGCAGCGAAAGGAAAAAATTGGGAGCATAGACTACTGATCATCCTAGCCCAACCCTGCCAGAAGGCTAATGGTTCAACCCTTATATGGTTCGACCCTTATATGGTTCGACCCTTATATGGTTCGACCCCTATATGGTTCGACCCTTATAAGCACAGCAACAGTTACATTCCGGAAGTCATGGCTAGGGAACCGGAAGTCGTATTTTTACTATTTTAGCACGTGTATGCTCCTACATACCATCAATAAGAAAACTTCTGCTTGATGTCTGTTTCTTGATGTTATATGGACAGAACACGACAAAACTAAAATTATTATAGTTACAGGACCACAGGTTTCCGCAGGTGACCCGGTCAGCTGGGTCACCTGCTTAGAAGGGTAACCCTGCACTATTTTTCTTTTGCCGCTTGCTTAACGTGGCAGGCACGACTTGAGGAGTTAAAAATTGATATAAAAAGAAAAACACGAATTTTGAAGCATTGGTGGTTTACACGGCGGCCATCAATGCTGAATGACAGAAACCGTAGAAACCCTTTCTATAAATATTAAGTTATATTCTCAAAGGATGAAAATTGCATTGTTTGGTCACCTTACATGGCCGCCGTGCAAACCATCAATATAGGTTATTGGCACTGCAGTACCCGGGATAGGTGGGTCACCCGGCTGGCCGAGTCACAGTCCCTCAATGTAAGTGAATAAGAAGCAAAGGACAGTGAACGAAAATGCTGCCCGTGTACGTAGGATCTGTAACAGATCTAGTCAGCCAAAAATAGAGATCTTTGCCCATTAGTGATGGTCACGCGCCGCTGTGACGTGGGTCAATTGGCAAACATTTAAATTCGAACTCTCATCTGTTGCCAACACCACGTGCGATTTGGTAGAGAACTGGCGTTCGCGCTAGTTTTTCTATCTTTTTGCTGCTACACCGTGCTGACGAGACCCAACCAGGTCGAAACAGCTGTCCACGGTTGCATTTCAGCTTTCAGTTTGGGCTCTATCATATCGTTGTCGCATTAAATGTTCTACGTGATATCAGCCTTGCTCTATACTTTGATTGTACCTCAATGTAAACAGGCCCTAAAGATGTTCCGTTATTATTTTGTCACAAAAAGGTTTTAAGATCGGACGAACAATAACAGTTGAAAAATTTGGGGCTTATCAATTTTATGTGGCCCACTTTTAAACCCTATTCGGCCTGGGCTTCCATCGGCCGTGAACATTTTTTGGTAATTCTGCAGACCAGTGCATAGGGCTTCAAATCGATCTGCGGACTTCAAGGGAATTTTGCAAGACTTAGAGAAACGCTGCAACACGGTAGGTGTTAATTTTAAATATCAATTCTTCGACTGCCCTGTAAACAACAAAAAGCTTGCAAACGTTAACCTCAAAATAAAAAATAAATAAATACAGACGGCTCTCAATAACTCGAACCTTCAAGGGAAATATAAAAAGGTTCGAGTTATCGGAAGTTCGAGTTCCCGGGAGTTGAGAACAAATGACTGGAATTAAGGGAAAAAAACGGTGTTTAGTGTGTATTATTTTAATAAAATTTTAATTCTGCATGGAATGGAACAATATTTCTAAATATTATACAATCAAAACGTAACGTAACGTGAAAGAAAACAAAGCAAAGTAGCAGGAAAAGACTGGGTACTGTAATGCGAACAATGTCGGGCTACTGCTACAGAGTTCATGCTATTTACTTTTACTTTAAAACAAAATACGCGACTGCTTCAAAATAAATTCAATGTTTTGGACTACAGTACTGTGTTTTTTGACTTGTCACGTCTTGACAAACGTGGTTTCTCATTTGTTATTATGAATTTTTTATCTCCTTCCCCGTATTAAATACGTAAAAAAAAAAACCTTACGTTTCGCTGGCGCATGAGGAGTTGAACTTTTCCGGCCCACTTGGAATCTTGAATTCCCATACAAAAGAAAATTACATGTAAGATAAATAATTCCTTCAAAAGTTTTTTTTTTTTAAATAAGCTGCATTAAAGGACGCTGTCCCGCCGAAATTTCGCTCACTTAAATTCCATGCCATATCGCTAAATAACACCAAATATACAACAAAATTGGATAAAAAATTATATAGAAAAAAAACGGATGCGATAGTTTGGAGATAAAGTGCAGGATTGCAAGGATGGAGTGAATTACAGCCAACACATTTAAAATTGTCATTCTGGTGGAATTTTGAGTTTTTCAGCCGTTATTATTATATAATTGTATATTAAGTTCATGTTCCATACGCACATCACTTTTGGCGATCTTTTCTTCCTGTTTCAAGATAATAAGATAATAAAGTAAGCTAAAGCAAGCTCCAGGCCATAATCATGAAAACACGATATTTCAGCCGGGACAGTAGGGGGGGGGGGGTCACACTGTGTCACACCCAGGGTACTTACCAGATTGTCATGTCGACATCCACGCTGTGGTTTACTAAAAGTGACTCACAAAGGGGGAGTCACGGACACCCCAGGACCCTCCTAGTAAAGTCACTGTAAACTGCTGTACGCACCTGATAAAATATGCTGTAGTTGCTGACATCGACTCGAAAAGTTCCTGGTAAAAAAGATTCGGATTAGGATGATGCAGTCAACTTTATAGAATTTTCACATAAATACCAATATTTTCAAATTCAAACAAATTTGTTTTGTTTTGTTTCTTTTGTGAATCGTGAATAGAGAATGTTCAGCAATTATACCGAAAATTCAGAGCTGGGCTAACGTTTCTCTCTTATCCGTTAGGTGTGACAAAATAAAGTTGTAAACTTTTTTGGTTCTATAGACGTTTCAAACGAAATATCTATAACCTACGGTCAAACGGCAAAAAGGAAATTAATAAATAGATTATATGAACTTGTAGTCATTCCTACCTTCCGTTAGTGCCAGTTTATGTATGTTCTGGTCACTAAGCTTCCGAGCTGTGACAACAGTTTCATTAACAGGAACACAGAGCACTGAGTTCAAACAGTTGTTTGCAGTTCGTTGAAGGTGATTGTTGTTTGTTGAGCTGATGCTTGCGACCAACGTCCAGCCACCACCTCAATATTTCAGAAAAAAGAAGTCAACAAACATGTCATTCACATTTGTAAAGCTGCGATTCTGAATTTTTACAATAACTCTTCGAATGTTCGCGCGCTGATTGGCTAATGGCATTGCCAATGAGAGTACAGACAGATAAATCCTGTAGCCTGACGCCATCAGCGAAAGTTTTGCCAAATTTCGTTAGTTCTTGATGTGGCGAGTATTATACCACAAATCTAAAGTTCGATCTTCAATGATAAAATAGATTGGATTAAACTAAAAAAGAGCTTAAATTAAACCTTGAATCGGAAAGATGTTATTGATTGTTTAGGATCCGGTTTGTACAGATAAAATTCAGGCTGTGTGGCGATTGCAACGTACATTTTCTCCTTTCGTTGGAACATCAGTTTTGTTTTTTTGTTTTTTTTTTGCATTTTTATTGTAAAAAAAAAAACAAACAAATTCAAGTCACCTTTAATGTATTTGTGCTCTTCTAGATGACAAAAGATCATAAAGTTGGCAAAGTTCGATGTAAATCTACTCGCCAATCCATAGCACTTCGGCGAAACAGATAACAAATTGATGAATTTTCAAGTGGGGACCTCACTTTGACATACCTATTGACTATTCTTTTTTCCAAGATTCTTATCATGACTAAACAGTCAATAACAGGTGAGATTAAACAGGAGGACCCAACGAATCGCTTAGCAGGAAAACTGTTCGGAAGGCCAAAGTCTTAAGAATAAATGTTTTCTTTAGTAAAATATCGCCTCCAACTTTCGTAAAATCGGATAATTAAATGCCTTTTGTTTTTGGAGGAATGAGAACGGGGTTTTGGATACGAAATAAGGTCAGCTGGGATATTTGGAATAGTGAAAGCAGCTAGCAATTCCGAGGGATAAGATCCCTTTCCCTAAAATTTTCCGTCACTGAAGTATTTAGCTAGAAGAACCGAAAAGATTGAACTGTGTTAGTCACCCAGTTTCCTTTGAAGGCACTGAGATGATCTGGAAAAACAGTACAACGCCGTTGCAATCGTTTGACTGAACCTTCCTATTATGGTTGCCGAAATGTAGCAAAATTCGAAAAAAATATATTTTCATTCGATAAATATATTTTCATTCGATAAAATATATTTCCATTCGATAAAATATATTTTCATTCGATAAAATATATTTTCATTCGATAAAATATATTTCCATTCGATAAAATACACTTTCATTCGATAAATAATATATTTTCATTCGATAAAATATTTTTTCATTCCATAATATATTTTCATTCGATAAAATATATTTTCATTCGATAAAAAAATTCGTTCGATAACAAAATATTTTCATTCGATAAAATCACGTGGTATCATAAGGCCTGGTCACTTGGCTTAAACATGGCGACGGACGAAGATGATCCTGTGGGAAGACTTTTTTTTCAGGGCTTGTCCCCCTACTCAACATCTGCGAGTGCAATAGTTCGAATGTTTACTTGGACTTTCCCTCAGCAGCAGTGTTATTCAATCAGTTGGACATGACGTTATCAGTTCTTAGAAGTGTTTCAGACGCTGTTGTAAATATGGCGAATATTGACCAGTTCCAAGAACTTTGTTCATGTTTTTCTGAAATTCACTTGCATTGGTGGAATAGGATGGCTGAAATTAGAAGGAGAACCACAAGCATGGCCGATATGGGTCCGCGTTCTGTCGCCGTCAGTGGAGCAGGAAGACCACGATTTGTAATTGCACAGGAACTTTTGGAAAACTTGAGAAGCCTAGGTTGCACTTGGATACAAATAGCTCGCATGCTGCACGTTTCCCGATGGACCATTCAACGGAGAGTGGTGGAGTACGGATTAAACTGTGGAAGCGTGATATGTATCCTCTTATGATAGTGTGATTAGTGTCTAGTTGATCGTCATTTATATCAGACCCCTTCCACAGTTTAATCCGTACTCCACCACTCTCCGTTGAATGGTCCATGGCGGCGACAGAACGCGGACCCATATCGGCCATGCTTGTGGTTCTCCTTCCAATTTCAGCCATCCTATTCCACCAATACAAGTGAATTTCAGAAAAGCATGAACAAAGTTCTTGGAACTGGCCAAAATTCGCCATATTTACAACAGCGTATGAAACACTTCTAAGAACTGATAACGTCATGTCCAACTGATTGAATAACACTGCTGCTGAGGGAAAGTCCAAGTTAACATTCGAACTATTGCACTCGCAGATGTTGAGTAGGGGGACAAGCCCTGAAAAAAAAGTCTTTCCACAGGGATTCGCTGAGGGAATCATCTTCGTCCGTCGCCATGTTTAAGCCAAGTGACCAGGCCTTATGATACCACGTGATTTTATCGAATGACAATATATTTTTTTATCGAATGAAAATATTTTATCGAATGAAAATATATTATCGAATGAAAATATATTTTATCAAATGAAAATATATTATTTATCGAATGAAAATATATTTTATCGAATAAAAATATATTATTTATCGAATGAAAATATATTTTATCGAATGAAAATAAATTTTATCGAATGAAAATATATTTTATCGAATGAAAATATATTTTTTTTTCGAATTTTGCTACATTTCGGCAACCATATCCTATTGGGTGCTCCTGATTAAAAAGAGTATATCAGTTTGGCGGTGCTTCAGGTATATATGTTGCAGTTAATTTTTCGGTTTTTCCTTTGTTTCAAATTCATTAGTATATATTACCATACCCAAAAACAATGGAAAAATAAATATTTCAGATAATTTTTGTTTTTTCTTTCTTTCAAATTCATTAGTATATATTACCTTATTTTCCCCCTAGCTCGGTTTTCTTTGTTCTTTTCAGGGGAATATATCACATAACCCCATTCATTACAGTGTCTAAAAAGCTGGGTGCGGCTTTGATTGTAACAGGGGAGAGGCGGGGCTGAAAACAATATTCCCCCAATATATTCCCCTCGCCTTACTCCCCTCGACTTATTCCCCTCATAATAGAATAACACAAACGGGAAGATAAAATAGGGCGTAACAAGGAAAACGCTCTAGCTAGCATCGGTCAATATTTTTGTTTACAAAAAAAGACAACTTCATCAATCATATTCCTACGTAATTAACTTGCCGGTCGCGACCAAAAAGCGAAATGTTAATAACATTATTCGATGATATCGTACCTCGATTCAGGTTTCGGGTCTTCAATAATGTATGACGCTTGAACCTGAATATGTTTCTGTCGCTTTCCCGTGGTAAACACACCGCAACCACTCCATTGATCTTCCAAAAATGAAGGCGGGCAGTTGGGCCATGGCGAGACCACGAGTACTGTTCATACATTTTCTTCTCTCTCTCCTTCTACTCATAACGAAGCAACGTGCTCAATGCAAATTTGTCAAAAGCAAAACATGTTTACCGTCTCGCTTCGTAATGTGCCGTGATTCCAATGCGGCCTTGCGGAATCATGCTTTTTTGCATTTGAATTGAACGGAATGTTACTCTCCGAAAAATTAATAGTTTCTTTGTTGTAGAAAACCTCACAAGGTGGAAAATAAGCATGTTATTGACCAGTCGCTCGGGGATATGTGATATATTCCCCTCGTGGCGTTCCCTCGGGCTACGCCCTCGGGTACGCCACGAGCAACCTCGTTCGCAGGGTTTTTTCCCTTTTTTAAATTGGGAGGGGCGGCCCTCCCAATTTAAAAAAAAAGGGAAAAAACCCTGGGAACGAGGTTGCGCCACGAGGGGAATATATCACATATCCCCTCGCTCCTGGTCAATAACCCTTACATACCCCAAAACAATGGATATTCATTAGCATATATTATCATACCCAAAAACATTGGAAAAATAAAAATTACCTGAGATAAAAAATTAACTGCAACATACAATCAGTTTGAATCCAGAGAGTAAAGCTAATACGAAAGTAGAATACGAAAATACATGTATCTTCACAAGACCATCAAAACATTGCTTGTGCTATATTTTGTTATGTACATACCATGCTTATCCATATCGCAATACACTTGCGCATCTCTTGCTTCAATCTTTACCCAGTAGTAACCACTTTGGCCTTGTGGAAATTCATGAGATATTTCCGCACATGATTTGAATCCATTTTTCTAAAGCGCAATAAAAATTGTACTAAACAATGCGGTTAATAATACGTAAGAACTTCGATAGTTGCGACTCAATCTATCCCATCCTGTTAATTCTATTATTGGTAACATTAAGCGGGTATTTATTCGAAACGGTCTAAACTTATATGTTACAGGAAAAAAAAAAGAAAAGAGGTATCGGCACCGGCCCTTCCGTAAATTGACGACAGACACCAGCACTGTCTCAATGCATGACGCGACGCGATAGGCGTAACGTTGCAACAAGAGCTGCAAGCTCCCCAACAAAAAATATATCTATACTTACGAGGCAGAAGTTATAGAACCAAAGTTCTGTCATTTTGGCTTACATAGTCGTCAACTTACCTTCCTGTGTTTTTCAGAAGTTTCCTTGTACACGAATCCCTCCATCGGCCCATAATCCGTAGGGTGGGTATATCTGTCTGCGTCGTTCAAGTCACATGACTTATCGTATAATCGGAAGTTGAAACTCTTACAGCGGAACTCATACGAGCACATTATCGCACATTCAGAAAGACTGGAACAAGCCTTTGTAGAAATCACGTGACCAGCTAGGTAATAACCGTACTCTGATACCGATTGGACTTGGCATTGTTCCAAGGATTGAAGGAGCTTTGCAGAGCTTATGATGACGAAAAAACTGACGAAAAGCTGCAGCATGACGCCAGATATACGTCCTGTAAAAGCCCTGTAGACAAATTATTTTGTGAAAACCTTATTCATATCCAAATACCGACACCTGCTTATTTTGGATATCTTAAATGGATGGTAAAATCCTGAACTACTTCTACTTCTACAGCGTCCAACTTCTACTACTACTTCTACTTCTTCTTCTACATCTACTACTTCTACTTCTACTTCTCAGCGTCTAACTTCTACTTCTACAGCGTTCTACAGGTTCGGTTTTGCAGGATCTCTATGTAGAGATACTCGAGCCAGACGTTACGTGAAATGTATAGGACAAACTGATTGCAAACCTGGCTCTACGACAATGGGCTCTATTTTAATTATTTAGCGGCCAATAATTCGGCTAACAATAGTAGCCGAACAGTAGTAATGCATGCTATCAACGTTATTTAATAAGCATTGACAAGAAATCTGAATAAAAAAAATCATTTTACCGTGCGAGCGATGCCATACTTAAGCTTTACCCATTGAGTTATGAAGCCAACTGGAAAGCTGGTCATAATAATGCTTTCGTGTTTATATAGAGTGGAACTTCTACTGTGGGACATTTCTCCTGGTCCCGGTCGGCAAAACGCTCATATAATCTTTGAAATTATCACCTATATTTAAGGAACATTACTATTAAGGGGACACTTCTCCACGGGACACTCCTAAATACCATAAATGGAGGATCCACGACATGCCTTTCTCAGTATTCTCAGCCTCCACTCGGAGTAGTAAAGTAAAGTAAAGTCGCACACGAGCCAGATGGCCCACACGGCCGGAGCTTAACCTGGTTTCTGTAGCATGAAGCGACTAGGAATATTGCTACTCCCCCCTGGATGGGATGCTAGTCCATCGCAGGGTTACCCCCAGCATTTTGTCGCCGGTACCCATTTATACACCTGGGTGGAGAGAGACAGTGTGGAGTAAAGTTTCTTGTCTAAGGAAACAACACGACGACAGAGACTAGGCTTCGAACCACCGACCTTCAGGTTGAAAGTCCGACGCGCTAACCACTAGACCACCGTGTCTCCACTCGGAGTATTTTGAGTCAATTTACATGCAAAAGTGTTTTACAGTGCTAATAATTCCATCCTTTTAGACAGCTGAATAATTGACATTTTAAAGAAATGGGAGTTTTAAATTTTATTGTCGGCAATTTGTTTCTAGAAACAGCGAGAGCCAGCACAATCCATAAACACCCGGCCGGGTGGTGATACACTAAGTAAACATCATTAAATTAAGTCGTTTTAATTAAAATTGATAGTCGTTTCGCGAACAGGTGAGTAGGATTCCTCTGATTTTCAAAAATTTGGTTAGATATCTTACCTAGTAATTATTTTAATTAATTTCACAAATTTAATTATCAGGTTAAATAAAAATAATCATAAAAGAGGAAAAAAAATACAAAAGAAAACCCCTCACAGGTTCTATTACCCTTGTTTTCTTCATTTTAATCTACAATTGTTTCTGTTTCCAATGTTGGCAATTTCGAAAAACATGCATGTACAATGTACCATGCATTATTAAAGCATCTTATCACCATACAAGCCTTATAAGGAACCCAGCTTAAACCCTTCAAAATACCTTTCCCATGTTAAAATTGTTTGCATCCCAAGTCTCTTGGACTAAACCATTACAGCATTTAATTTTTAACATCCAGAATAGAAAATAAAGGCCTTTCTAAATTTTGCAAACAGCTTATACCATTGACACAATACTATGTATTCAGTGATTCTTAATGAACGCTTTTGTTTTAAATTTCAAATTCAACTTCAACCTCCACATTTATAACATTTTTGTTCAACAGAAAAGAAAATTGCTATTTCTGAGTTCCACCGACACGCTTGCATCATATTAAAAAATACGGTACCTGAGGCCGTTGAATTATGAGATGAAAGGTTATTTGAAGGGCTTTGTAAAAACACTTGGTTTACATTATCAATTGCAATCGTTTTCTCTTGGGAAACTGAACGGTTTCATAGGCTTAACTAAATGAGCTATAACGATGTGCCGCCATTTGAAATGGCACCTTTTGAAATCAAACAAGACGTTTAATTTATTTTAGCTCCCAACTGCACAACAGTGGAAAATGAAGTCGAGACTATACAAAACATTCATTTGGCATTACTTACGGTTCTTTAGTCGCCCTCTCTCTTTCTTGAATTGCGATGTTATACGTGAAATAATGTGACTTGCAATCTAGGCCAGTTATAACTAATCCAAGATTCGCGTTCGGTCGAAACCACAGTGAAAAGACCCACTTTCATGTAACAAAGCCTCAAAACAAGTTTACTGTATATTATCAACCGACGGAGCGCAGCAAACAATCGTTTCCAAACAACATCGCTACAGCATAAAAATTCTTAGAAAATGGTCACACCCACTCAGCCAATCAGTGCCCAGTATTTGTGTGCTCTATATCCCATAAACTGTCTTAAATTTTGTAAAGAGGTGGGGGCTTTGAAGCCCAGGGAAATTGTGGGGTAAAATAACTACTCATTAGTAAGCTCTATATAGAACATACTAATGAGAAAATAGAGCATACTAACGAGTATATAGAGCATACTAATGAATTACAGGCAGCTAATTCAAAAACAACTTGCAGTTTACGTTATAAAAATGACAATTTTATTTGAAGTTTTCGCTTTACGTAATTTAAGCAAGAGATTAATCACCAAAATAACAAAACCGAATTCGACTTAACAATTTTTAGGAAAAACTAAACGAAAGACTGGTTCTGTCCTCGTGTGCCGGTTGACAAGGGATTTCACATTGTATTCCCTTTGTTTATAGGGTATTATGTCCGTGTAGTCTATTGTTTAGGCTTTTGTTTTTGTCCTTGTGTACCGGTACACCAGGACAGAACCGAATGACTGGTCTCACCGTGCTTTGGAATTCTGTCTCTTTCTCTTTGCTCAATTTCGTTCAAACGTGCACTTTTGTCGAATTCATCCCCCAAGCACTCGGATATGTCTTCGCTCAAAAGCAAGTAACTCTTGAGTGGCAAGGATGGCCTCAAGTTCCTCGAGCTCTGTATACTGGCTCATAGCCGGAGCAAATGAGCCATCAAAACAACAAAGAATAAACAAAGCTCCGAAAAAAAAGCATTGTTATTCGTAAAATTCTATACCAACATTACAGCGACGTCCAAAACAAAATAACAACGTGATTCCCAAGTGTGAATGACATAATTAAAATACGCTCATAAATACAATCTGCATAAAATATGGTTTCTTCGCGGATATGACAATTTTCTAAGACGGTTAGACAATGAACGCTCGTGTCCTATGGGATATAGCGCCTCTCGCATTAGATATCTAGATATCTATCTATGCTCAAGGCACTATATCCCATAGAACACTCGCGTTCATTGTCTAACCCTTATATAAAAGTTGTCAGTGCAAAATGCCAGATCTCCAGCTAGCTCGCGTACTTAAATAATAATTGAAGTATAAATAAATAAAAACCTCAACAAACACGCTGTCCCAAATTAAAACCATTTTAAGTTAACACAAATATTACATTAATATTCTTTCCAATTTCGGCGGTTTAAAGAAAAGCGCTAAAATTAAGACGATATTATTGCTTATTTTCCACATGGCTCGGTTTCCTTTGTTCTCGAAGGAGATTATATCGAATATTCCCCGCCAATAATAAACTGTCTGAAAAGCCGGTGGCGGTTTTTGATTGTAACAGGAGAGTGCGGGGCTGAGTTATTCCTCTGCAGTTATTCCCCTCCAGTTATTCCCCTCCAGTTATTTCCCTGCAGTTATTCTCCTCCAGTTATTCCCCTCGACTTATTCCTCTCAATAGAATAACATAAACGGGAAGACAAAATAGGGCATAACAAGGAAAACACTCTAGCATCGGTCAATATTTTTTGTTTACATAAGAAGACAACTTCATCAATCTTATTCCTACGTAATTAACTTGCCGGTCGCGACCAAAAAGCGAAATGTTAATAACATTATTCGATGGTACCGTACCTCGATTCAGGTTTCGGGTCTTCAGTAATGTATGACGCCTCGTTTTACGCTTGAACCTGAATATGTTTCCGCCGGTTTCTCTTGGAAAACACACCGCAACCACTCCATTGAGCTTCGAAAGATGAAGGCGGGCAGTTGGGCCATGGCGAGACCACGAGTACTGTTCATACATTTTCTTCTCTCTCTCCCTCCTTCTACTCATAACGAAGCAACGTGCTCAATGCAAATTTGGCAAAAGCAAAACATGTTTACCGTCTCGCTTCGTAATGTGCCGTGATCCCAATGCGGCCTTGCGGAATCATGCTTTTTTGCATTTGAATTGAACGGAATGTTATTCTCCGAAAAATTTAGTAGTTTCTTTGTTTTAGAAAACCTCACCAATGTGGAAAATAAGCATTTTATCGGCCTTTCACTCGGGGATATCAGATTTATTCACTTCTGGTTCCGCCCGAGGGCGCACATAGGTGAATAAATCTGATATCCCCGAGTGAAAGGCCGATAACCCTTACTTATATTTACATGAGCTCGGATTTTTTTGTTCTTTTCGGGGGAATATATTACATAACCCCCGAATCAACTGTCTGAAAAGCTTGGAGCGGCTTTGATTGTTTTAAGGGAAGAGCGGGCCTAATGAACAGCTAATTAAAATGCGAGGAGATAATGTATTAATATGCAGGGGGATAAGCCACCCGTTCCCCTTGCATAATAATACATAATCCCCTCGCATTTTAATTAGCTTTTCATGAAGAACAATTTTACAAATGTTTACTTGGAAATATTAAACACGACGTACAATTACTAAAATTAAACTGAGGACCTGTTTCTCTCATATAACGCTGCAAACCTGTACACAGTAAATACAGTCAATTTGGAGGGTATTCACTATTATCCTTCTTCCTTATTTCCTATACGAACTTGCTCAGCTAGAACGACAGTTCGAAATTGCACGACGTCTTTAAAGTTCCACTGCTTGGAGCTACCACGAAAGTGTCGCCGTCATTCAGTGGTAAGGCGTTCCGTTCTTTAACCCAGTCATCCCAAACTCGTGTACTCCATGTAGTTGACCTCTTTGTATTTGTGGTATTCTTGCTTCATTCCTCGCGGCCTGAATTTCCTTGTTGGTTACAATAGTGATCCCTCGCCCGGAATCATCTTTATCTGGAAAGAGGTCGGTTAAAACATCATCGGTGCGAAAATTGAAGTTGTCAACTGCTTGCTCGTATGCATAATTAATGTATGGGGTTATATGGAAATCTTGCCCTCAATTGCAGTACCGTCACTAAAACTGCTTTGAGTAACAAACATTTCGGACTCCGAATCACTCGACATTCAGGCTAGGCTGTTTCTAGCGAGCACTCGCGGGCCGAATGCCCGGCTGCGAAGCCCCATACTCATAGAACCTATGCCTCATTTTTCATGGTCATGGCTAGCGGAATGCTTCGCGGGCGAGTCGGTCCTGTGCGTCCGTCGCGCAGGGTTAGTTCGTGGGCGCGTAATACGTCGCAAAACATGCGCGTATGACGCCACACGCGCGGCTACACAGCCGTCAGCTCGGTAATTCGCAGTGTTTAGCGGAGCAGTAAAGTCGTTATTTCCCTGCATTTTTTCGCAGTTTGCTGCTCAAGACAGGGTTACTAATTAAGGGATACTCAGAAGCCGCTTTAGTGAAAAAAGAAGAGCTTTCAGGGATAAAATCTTGCTTCGAGGAACTTCATGCGTTTTTATCAATGCAGGAGCAATGCAGGGAGATGCCTTATTTTTATTACGGATTTCAGAACCGAAGAAGAGGAGTTTTAACGAATTTCCAAGCAGTCCAGTGACTTACAGGCAAAATAAATCACATTTTTCGATGGCAATTTACGTTGATATCAATTTTTGATTGACTTTTCCTTTGTGTTCTCTTAAGTTTTGGAGACATGTTTATGAAACGTGCTCAATCTTAAGTCGTGTTGTTATCTTGAATTTCATCGAGGACAGCTCTGCTTGATTCGCCATAAATTGTGTGTTTTGCTTTTAAACATAAACTAATGGAGATTTGAATAGAATTTTTCGAAAGAAGATTAAGTTGTCCATTTTTATGTATTTGTTCATTCATTACATAGATTGAAAAGTAATCTATTTCATAACACTCTTATTCATTCTCAGTTGAGATAAGATATGGGGATAATATTGCTCAGCGGTCTAAGCCAAGCTGGAACAGCTTGGCTTAGGGTAGCAGTGTTTTTTGACCCACGCGAATTTTCGGTCAGGGTGGGTGGGTGGGCCGATCCTTCCTTCACTGCTCCGCTGGCTGAAAACTAAGAACGAAAGGAGTGTTATTCTGCTTGAACTCAGTATTTATAGTCTTACAACACCCTTGTGCACATGCTTGCATGCACTGAGTTGCTAGGAATGTGTTATTTTCACGAGTCTCATTTTCGCATATCATTACGAGTGTTATGAATAGTAATCTATTTCATAACACTCTTATTCATGCTCAGTTGAGATAAGATATGGGGATAATATTGCTCAGCGCCGCCCAAGCCATACTGTCCATCTTTATTTCATAAACTCTACAATGACTCCCATATATTGTACTTCAATTCTTACTTGCAACAAACCTCAATTCCATAAATCAAATACCCCAACCCTTACAATCTCCCAAACCTACCCCAAACTAAAAAAAAAAAAAGCGAATAGGTTGCATCCGTGGCCACTGAAACTTGAACATGATGTTCATCACGCTACGGTATTGGGCTATCCCAATGTTCAAGATAATGAACATATGGGAAAATGGAAACCTTTATCCCTGATCCAACCCAAACATCAGCATCAGTCGCCACAGGGCACTGTTTCGAAATTTTCCCCAAAACGGGAAGTGAGCGTTTAATCTGCCAGCACTAACATGATTAGGATCTCGAAAAACTAACCCTTGGACGTCTCCACTTATCTCGCCACGCTCCACTCATGTAACCTTATGTTCCAACCCGCGTGCTGTCATCTCGTTGCCGACTGTTATGGGGTTCCCCCTGGAATTCACCCATTGTATAGCATTCGTACAAATTGTCCACGAGTAATAGCTGTATCGAGCTCTTTATCAAGCTCCCAAGCCCATGATATAATTCCCAAAAGAAATCGTGAAAACACAAAGGGTATCACTCACAAGGGGGAAGCCCCAACATAGCCAGCAGAGAGATGACAGCTCCGACCCAGTAATCCTGGGAGAGTAACTAGAGACCCTGTTTTCAAAGCCATCAAAACTCTGAGACCATCGAGCTAATTATTAAAGGAAAAGAACATCACTCGCACAAAAACACATTCAATTCAAGATGCGTTTATAAACCAAATCAGACAGCATATAGAAAGCTATTTTAGTAACACTTCGACCATGGCAAAGTCCACTTGTTACTTTTGGTTGGTTCAGATGTCCATTTTTTGCCTCCATAGCCAGATCTCCTTTCCTGACATTACAATCCATTTTAAAGTGGCCTTGTTTACCACAATATAAAACAACCCGCGAGCCGCCACGGATTTATCGAAAAGTCCCGGGAATTACGCCCCCGATTTCCCCTTTACTAAGGGGAGATAGCAGCCCCGTCACGGCTCTTTTGGCGATAATGTTTTTCACTTTTGCTACACAATCAAAAAATTTTCCCGTGATACTTATCGCCCAAAAGGCGAAGGACGAGGCCTGGTCGTGGAGCATATCGATCTTGCCACGCACCGTCCGATAAACCAGGCGGTAGAAATTCTGCCTCTCATGCTTCGTATGCTGGGCAGTGTGTTGCAAATACGCGAGCATCTCCAACGAATTAAAGCCCGACAATAGCATCGTGACACAGACGGTCGCGTAATACTGTTTTTGAGAATTGATAAAATTGAAAATGGCCCGTTCGTCAATCTTAATTCTTGTGCTTCCAACCTTTCACCTTAGTTAAGTTTCACCTTAGTTAAGCTTGTTCAAAGTGCGACGCTGTTAGGCTTGGGCTATGTATATATATTAAAACTATTATTACGCTCAAGCTTGGGTGATATCGCGTAATTTTAGCCGACTCGGCCTACGGCCTCGTCGGCTAAGAATTAGGAAATATCACACGGGCTTTCGCGCTATAATAGTTAAATATACCTACTTCAATAAACGTTGCTTTGGTCATTGGGAAGATATTGTTTGGCGGTCACTCAAGCAAAGCATTGCATTGTGTTCCGTATGAACAAATGCCAATGCCAATGGGGCAGTACGCAGCTCTTACAAGGTCTTCTCTGATTTGCTGAGAAAACAATAGAACAAACAACACAACAATGGCTAACAATAGAACCTAGACCTAAAAACAATAGAGCTGCATGATATACAGGTCCAATGAAATTAGAGGTTGTAAAGAGCTGCGTGGTATCTGATGCCAATGACCAATTGCCAAAGCAACCTTTATTGAATTAGGTATATACTGAGCAATATAACTTATATTTTACTTTGGGACATCAGCTGATCAGCTGCAATTGCAAGGTTACGCAAAAAATATATAGCGAAATTCGCACCTTCGTCTGCAGATTTCTGTAGCATAGTTTTCACTAAAAAAAGGTCAAAGTCAGTGGAGATGTCAATTGCCATGATATCGAATAAAGATGAAAACACATATTTATAAATTAGTTCCGCTCCGCGCGAGATTTAAAGCTGTAAACCCGAAGCAAAGCGCGAAACAAACACATTCAACGCGGTCAGTTGAAACCAGCTGTTTGTGATTTTTTGGTTTGTTATCCGATAAACGTGGCTGCCGACCTCGCAAAATAAACTTTCAGGTATGATGTCAGCAAATAAGGCTGAAATGAGTTTTACGTAGCAATTATTTCCGTGGCACAAGATTTGAATGAATTATAACCCAGAACGAAGTTCGTTATGAACCATAAGAATACAACCAATACGTTGTTAGACCAACAGACTGTTGTTTAGGTACCACCCCAGCGTTGTTAGTTTGTCGTGTCAGTATCCCTCCCCCAAGGGAGAAATTGCTCCTTACTCGGTACCGGCGAATAGTCAAATCTCCCTGAAGAGAAGTATTCGGAATTTTTTGTTTGAGCCGCTTTTCTTGATGTTAATTAACCTATTTATTAATGTTTTTTTTTTCTCCTTGTAATTCATTGTGTGTGGCAAAATAAATAAAATAAAATAAAAATAAATAAAATACGAGTTAAAAGCGAAAGTGCAATGATTCTCTTAGTTACGAAAATATCGGCCTCTGTTACTTTCGGAATTAGCAGGCCTAAGGGACCGCAACTTTCGGGTAGCCGCTACTTTCGGGCAGCCGTTACTTTCGGATAGCCGTTACTTTCGGGTAGCCGTTACTTTCGATTCGGGTAGCTGTTACTTTCGGGCAGCCGTTACTTTCGGGCAGCCGTTACTTTCGGATAGCCGTTACTTTCGGATAGCCGTTACTTTCGGGCAGCCGTTACTTTCGGATAGCCGTTACTTTCGGGCAGCCGTTTCTTTCGGGTAGCCGCTACTTTCGGGCAGCCGCTACGTTCGGGCAGCCATTACTTTCGGGTAGCCGCTACGTTCGGGTAGCTTAAAATACGTATGGTAAAAAGTAAAAAAATGATGATAAACACAACCGCGGAAGAAGCATTATGTCACTTGTTGTTGTTAATACTTGTTAATTCTCTCTTTTCTCTTTTCTCTCTTTTCCAGTGATTCTTCAACATTAATTCTTCGACATTCTTGTATAGTAAAACACCAAGCTATTCCATCTGCATGGAGATGTCACTATGGTATTTTCGATTGGACCGTTATTTTCAGGTAGCCGTTACTTTCGGGGGGGGGGGGGGGCTGCTAATTTCAGAACTCTACGGTAGAAACGGACCAGTGTTAATGTACAGGTCACTTGAAAAAGTGAAACCATTGTAAAACCGAGGAAGGTAGCCTCCATTTGCGGAGCTCACTCGGCTCCAATCTACTTGCGCACGTAGACACTTTGAAAATTAACCGAAAGCTGTAAAAATAATGTAATGATTTATCAACAAGCGAGAGGAACTACAGCCTTCTTTGGCTGTTAACGTCAGCAGTGAGAAGCTTCTTAGGACTGACATTCCGTACTATTAAATTACTGTTAAGATCGTTTTTATTAATCTTGGTTCCAGATTCCTATTTTGAACTATATAAACAGTTTTCAAACACTGTAACGGTTGCTTTTGAAAATTTGTGTTGCTTAGCATACAAAACGTCAAGTTCATTATAAAACTGCGTCGGTTTACCATGTTTATCACCGCTGTTTGTGTTTTATTTTTAATCAAAAGGAAAGAGATCAAATTCGCTAAGTCAACGGCACGATACCTGAATCATGTAAAGGCCTTTGTACACTTTGTACAACCTAAATTCTGCAAAAACAGACACTTTGAACATTCAGTCCTCTAAACCTTATGAAATATTGGCCGAAGTAGATCAAACAATATATAATCAAGGTCGCGCGTGACAGCTGCGTGGGTTAAGAATATCACTGCTACCCAGTTGGTTACATAACAGAGTTGGCTTTCAACTTAGAAAACGCAATAAGGGTTAAACCCCGGTAGACTTGCGCACACACCAACTTGATTGTCAACCTGCCATTTGAAGATTGCTACCTGATCATTAGGACTGTTTTGTCTTTGTCTCATAGTTACTGCTCTTATCTGAATTCGTTTCAACATAACAAAGTTCAACGTTTTGCACAACAGATTAAATTAACATTTTGGTAGATTTTAAATGTCGACTAAAAGTGCAATTTACATGTAGCTCGACACAAGAGAAAGTTCAACGTTGTTTTTCCAAGCCTAAAAGTATCGTTTATCGGGTGCATTTATTTTTAAGATTCTTTCAACTCCTTATATCGCCATTAGATGTTTTACCAGGAAAGGACTTCCAAGAATTGTTGTGACAAATGAACTAGATGAATAAATCCTGAAGTACTTATAATTGTCATCGCTTTGGGCTATATAAGTTAACTTGCAAATTGTTTTCGCTACAAATGAAGAAGACTGTTGTACCGGTCGAAACATGTTTTGTAAAATCAAATGTGTCGTCTTTTTTCCAGTTAAAATTATAGCCAGTTTTTTACTATTCATATTTATTTCATCTTAATATAAATGTACATACATATCACAATGAGAAGAAAACAAGCGAACCCGTTAATTTTATCACTTTTACGTCTGGCTTCGAGATCTTTGGGCACGATTCGATACCGTTGGAACAAGGGTATTGAAATTTTAATCTTTTCATCGACTTCAAATTAACATGACAAGAGCCAAGTATGTATAAAATACTGACTTCCAGCAGCGAACGGCTCAAGCTGGCAATGATAATGACAATGGACGCTAGTATGTGGCCTTGCAATAGTCTTGTTTACAGCGTTTTTGATTCACTGTTCACATACGTATGACCATCGCATGCATTTTGTCAATGTTGTCGACTTGTAATTGACTTGGCGTTCCGCATATCATATTCGAAACGACTTCAGCATCACGATATTATTTAAGCGTGAAATGTTTAGCAAACTGTGAAATGGTCTCGCCGTCTTTCTTTCTCAAAAATGCATAAAACGATGTTATTTAGTTTGTTTTTTCTCAAAATCGTTGTCATCTTTCAAACCGCTTGTGATTGTCAAAGGATTTCACCACCTGCATTTGTGACAATTGGTAAGTATTCAATGTTACTTTGTTTTTTTTCTCCTGCGACTGATTTTGTTTTTGTTGACTGCGCTTTCCTGTTTGTTTAAAAGGTGCAGTGTTCACTGATCGACTCCAAGCAGACTACGAAACTGCATTTAAGTTTGCCATTGAGAATATAAACAGCGACAGATCAGTCTTGCCAAATACGGAACTTAAAGTTATTGTTAACAAATCTGCTACGTTAGATGCTTTCAAAAACATTGAAATGGGTAAGTGCTCGATAACGGATGTTTGGTTTTAGTTGTAAAGGTTCTTATGATGCGGAACTTCATGCGCAATAATGTTGCTTTATAAAGCTTTATATAACACGATCAGTGTATCCAAATTGTCACATACACATCACTGAGTATCAGTATGACATAAAAATGAGGAGTAATTCTTGGCTTTTGTGAGCAACTAAGGCAGTAGCCAAGCAGCTATTAAGTTGATTGAGAACCATGACTTACAAAAATTTCGGTGCCTTAGTTTTCAAATTTAGAATTCAGCATCATAATTACAAACAGAATGTATGTGACCAGTTATCATCCGTAATAATCTTTCTGAAGCACGTTTATTAAAGGGCTCCCTACAGTTATAATATCCCTAGCAAGGAAATTTTGAATTTTATTCTCATAAATTTGAAACCAGAAACATCGTTTTAAGATTAATTATTTATGTCATGTATTGATAATTATATATTAATGTTTTATTTTAATAAAAATGAGAAAAGATTGATATGCGTTCTGTAGTGTACCGGGAGTCAATAAGCCATTTCACGCTATTCATGTCATCATTAGCTTCTGATGAGTGCCGCACATGTTGTGCGGTACGAAACTAGTTAGTAATAAAATGCCAAGTCGAATCTTCAGTTGATCAGATCACCTCGATTATAATGCTCTAGTTCTTCTATTGAGCACTCTGCCGATAGGCGTGCATATCAACTGGTGTGCGTGTGTGTGAGAGAGAGAGAAAATTAATAGATTAATAATATACATGAAAAAATTACTCAATTCTGATTGGCTAAGCTAAAAAAGAGCAGTGCAGTTCAAGCGTAACACCAGTGCAAAAAGTGTTACACCAGTGCAAAAAGTGTAACACCAGTGCAAATTACAAATAAAAAAAATTATGCAAAAATGTTTTGCAAAAAAAAGAAATTGCAAAAAAATTAAAGAAACTTTTTTCATGTATAATTATTAATAAGTAATCATACGGTTTTCTCGTTCAATTTGGGATTAATTTGCACAAGCGGCTCGTGCAATTTGAGCTTTTTGAAAAATTCCCTCGTGAACTCGAAACCGTATCATTACCTATACAAGTAACTGAACGGGAAATTAACAGTCCGCTGGACTTTGCATTTCCCATACAGTTATTTATATATTAATTTTCTCACACAAATAAAAATATTCCGCGACACCTACATTACCTGCAATCGTTTCTTTTTCAATACTTGATAAAACGTTTATCGGGTATCTTAAACCTAATACTGAACAGTTTAGAAAGTCCAAAAAATAGAGTTTAATCGTGATGTTAACAACACATAAAATAACAATAGCATACTACATTTGTGTTATGCCAGGCAGGCAAGTGAAGAAATACCTTAACGTTCTCGCATTTCATTTTTACTATTAATGCCCTAACGTTGCGCAAATAAAACAAACTTATCCAAAAATGAAAGGCATTAAGGTTATGCAATAAAGAAACTGCCTTTCATTATATAATTCTTTAATTACTTATTAAAGTAGAAAAATCTGACTATGAAGTCGTAGAAGCTAGTAAGTAGAAATGTTGACTGATCGTTTTAGCGTTGACCGACCAAAGCCTGGGTAATTTATAACCAATATTTATATTTTCAAACGTTTCAGTCCAATATCTAATAAAGCGAGGAGTGGTAGCAGTTGTTGGGCCAATGACGTCAACTGGCGTCAAATTCACCCAGCCCTACTGCGCAGGCTTCAACATTCCACAGCTTGCTCCAGTGGCCACGGATCCCACCTTCTCGTTCACACCAGCTAACTTCCCCTTCCTTGCTCGCCTCAGTCCGAGCGATAAGATCCAGTGTCAGGCCCTGGCTGGACTTATATCGCACTATAACTGGACTCAAATTGCGTTGTTAACTTCCAAGGATGACTATGGTCTGTTTTAATGTTTTCAATCAATTATTATCAAATAATTGTTGCTTTTTGTTTTCCTTTAACACAGGATTTTGTTTTTGTAACAATGGTCATAGCCACTAAATATCATGACTAATATATTTGTCAAATTCCTAGGCATAAATGGCCTCTTAGCGTTAAAAGATATTGCTAATAAAAAAGGATGGAAAATCACAGCAAACGAGCATTTTGATCCCGTCAGTGACTTCAGCACCCTTAACGTGAGCCCGCAGTTGGAGGCGATTAGAAAGACGCGCACGCGCATTGTTGTATTAAACACAATGGCTCGATACACAGTCGTTATACTTACACAAGCTTCGCAAATTAGAATGTTGAAAGACTGGGTTTGGATAGTGACCGATGGCTCCACGAACACCGTAAGTGTATTGTAAAATGTGACATGCCAAAGTTAACACTTGTTCTTAACAATGTAATCACCTTTGGACAATAGGATCATATGTGAAACATTTGCTTTATTATAACCCATGCGATACGGTCGGGAATATAAAGAGAGCATCGCGTTTGCGCTCATTGGTTAGAGGAAGTTTTTCTATTCTTCTTTCAATTATTGCGGAGCCCAACAAACGCAACAAAGCATACATTTGAATTCTAACAAGAAAATAATTTAAATTAATTAAGTGGAATGCGTGGAGCATTTCATAAGCAGAAACAGAAATAAAAGCTTAAATAAGCAGATATTTGGTAAGGGCTTAGGAATGTATGATTATCATGCGCAATTTAATTTAAAAAAAACTATTCGGTCAAATTGTTGGCGTTCGTTCTGAATAGTTATGGTAACATTCATATGCTGAAGTGTTCATCGTTAGATAATAATGCAATATTAGCAGTTTAAAATATTAGATACGTGAAATCAAAGAAATATTACTAAGTACCGATAAGGGCATCTCTTCATTTAATTACCTTCTTTGTAAAAATTATGTTCGCGGTGTGCGTTACAAAAGGTGGACAGATTTTCTATTGCACCTTCATTAGTATAAAATAATACATTAACTGTTTTAGGATTGGAGCTTGGTCCCAGGCGACTATCCACTGCATAAGTTTTACGGTGTAATTGGCACACGACCATCATTTGGAGCTGGCAAACTGTATCCACAATTCAATGAAGAATGGAAGGCAAAAGACTCCGGGCAAGTCAGTGTAAGTTTTCCTGTCGTCTCGAGTGTGGTGATCATCAACAAATATAAGCCTCAAAATAGCCTCATTTAAAAAAAACACAAGGACGCAAAGGATTGTGCGAAGGTATCTATCGACCTGGGACATGTAATGAAGGAGATGCCACCCCTTTCGTACGACTTGAAGGAAATTTGCTGTAAGAGCCGTTATGCTTATTAATGACCTGATCAGACTGACACGAAGTGATGATATAGTGAAGACACTTTGTTGAGTTGTTGGTTTAGTATGAACGCGCAGTAATTCTGGATAAGCGATTGGTGATGTGTTGGTAAGTTAATTAATTTTCTTTATTGCAGACACCAGGGGGCAAGAGTTATGATGCGGCACTTGTCGTTGGAGCTGCTTTAGATCAGATGATAAAGGACGGGTTTGATGTCAAACAAACTTCACTGGGATTCGATTTTGGCCAACAAGTGACAAGCACGGCTTGGAAACCAGGCAGGAAACTGATGCAATATATTAAAAAAGTGAGTAAAATAACGAGCAAAGATGCTGGGAGGAACCATTTGGATATTGACATTGTCAACGAATACGATCCAATATTTATTTTACTTTCCTTATTTTTTGCTTTAGGTTTCCATCGATGGTATAATGTCACCACTATCATTTGATGAACATGGTTCTCCCGGATATGCGGAATATGATATCGTTAACTTGGGAAGAACTGGTTTCATTCAGGTCACTTAAAAAACGGCATTGCCTTTTCATATACGACATACCATTCTAGAGCGCAAATACCCATCAAAACGAGTGCAAATATGACACGTTTTAAATTTTGAAGACGATGACTATCGTATAATAAACAATTTATTCAGCGAAAAGTTGTGTAATTTGTTGGTTTGGTTATTTCACTCGTCAGTTCTTATAAAAAAAATCACTCGTAAAAATACCCAGCCGTATTACACAACGTTTTGTTGAATAATCTCTATTTATTACTACAGTTACATTCCACCTGCTTTTAAATAGCTCAAGTTAACACTTCCATTGTGCTACCTACCAAATGACTAATTCAGTTCCTCGTCTGACATTTATTAACGTTTTTGAACATTTTAATTGTATCAAGGATAAGTGTCTTCTTTGAGTTTCAGTTGAAACTAATTAAGCAATGAAATTGAAAAAAATAAAAGCTTTATGCCCTTCTCGTGCCCAGTTTCCCGTGTAATACATCATCCATTTCTTCATTCGGCTGCATAACAGCAGGCGATCACAAAGTTTTTCCATGCTGCTCAACTCGCGGTCAGAGCAGTAAAAATGTCGGGTTCAAGCATGTTGGAGACTTTCGATTCATTGTACGAGTACGAGATTAAACTCGTACCAGTACCACTCAATTGAACCGAATCTTTTCCCAGGCCACTCGCTGCTCCCTGTTGTTCAACAGTAGAGAAAAAGATATAGCAATAAGATTGCTCTTAAAAAATTTTAAAAAATTATATATTGTATATATATGTATATTCGGTTGGTTAGTCGTCCTTATACACAATCTCGTATTTGCACTCGGATCTGAAAGTCCCCTTTGTCACAGGGATACAAATGTTTTGTAAATTGTACACAGGTCGGCCGATGGAGCTCAAGAGATGGTATAGTGATGGATCCTCGGCAGCCTGTCATCTGGCTTTCAGGTTCTATAACTGTACCCAAGGATACCTCAACAGTTGTTGAAAACACAACCATTAGAGTTGTTACTGTCATCGTGAGTATCAACCTCTAGTTTTGATAACTTTTATTATGCTACACAACGCATTACAATATTCTCAGTTAATGATATCGATGGATCTGTTCATTAACTTTTATGTCGTTAATCTCTTCTTACCACGTTTACTTTATACAACAAAAAGCCAATAGGAAGCTTCTCCACTTTGTTTTCTTCGTGATTGTGTCACCCGTATATGAATTACCTAAATTATGTCCCATATGATTAAAAAAGGGTTTATGCCAAGTCAAATCCTAACTTTTAGTGAAAAAAAAAAGTAACTGTCTTAGTTTACGGGACTATGTTACGGGGATGTTTCAGGTTTTGTTCATAACTGCGTTACGAATATTATCATATGACCCGTACGGCCCTGCGAGCCTTTTCTTTGCAAAACCACTGATGAAAGTCCCGTATGAGGGCCGTACGCATTTGCGCGAGCGGGGCCGGAAAAAGCCGTACGGCCCTACTACAAAAGCGGACGGCCTCGCGCGCTAAAATTTCAAGTAATTTTGTCTCCAAATTGGTCATATGATAAAATACTTATTGACTAAGTTAGGTCGGGCCGGATGGGAAAATATTTGGCTCTCGGTCATGGCGCAATTGGCCATCCGGCCCTCCCACTTAGTCAATAAGTACATATTATTTCAACACCCTTGCCCATATAGAAAATAATCCGCTAACTCTAAGACGGACAAGTGCGAAAGAACTCTCAAAGGAAAAAAAAAACATAATGTAAGTTTTTAGACATTTTTCTCTGACACAACGAACCAGAAAAAGTTGGTCCAACGTTAACTTGTTAAAGTTACATTCCATTCCTATCCTGGCCATGCATCCGTTATCAAAGGCATCGTTGTTGTAGATAGTATTAGTGACGTTCATTAGTATAGTAAGTCTAAATTTGAACATTGGTGCATCTAAGCATTTTAGAAGTGGTGCTTAAATTTCCCGGGGTGGGTACTCCCTTATATAAGCTATATAGGTATGTGCGGCCCTGAACGGTATGGTTTTCAAGCCGTTTTGATCTGAAATAGGGTATAGATTTTTACCATTTTGGTCTGAAATAGGGAAGGTTTGCGCACTCTGGTCTGGAATTGGATATGGTTTTTAGAAGAAGGTACTTTTTTATCCCTCGAGAAATGCGGTTTGATTAACATCGGGAATTAGAAACCCGCTCTCAAATGTTTACGCAAACGGAAGCACTTCCTGGTCTGAAATAGGGTAATTTTGGGTCAGGTCTGCAATAGGGTAGGGAAAATCGCATATTTTGGTCTGAAATAGGATAAGGGCCTTAAAGAAGCGTGCCGCACACCCCCATCCAAATTTTCGAGGAATACCCCCCCCCCCCCCGGGATAAATTTCCACCCATCGGATCTATGACAGTTGGGTCCAGGTCCAATGCAAACTTGTCCCCAGGCCCTCTTCCCTTTCACGGCTGCTGAAATACTCCAGCAATCGTATGATATGTTTTAACGTTACACGCGATGAAATATCGGCGACCCTGGGAACGGCTTGAAAGTTTCGTGACTAACGGGTACATTTTCGTCAATTTTTGATTGTAATTAATGCTGAACACTTCATTCTACGTTGACGGACACCGCCGGAAAATCTCTTAATTTGTCAGTTGACGTTTTTAAACGTGAAAGCTTAAATTAAAGCTTTTAGTAATGTTACGACTGGCAGTTAAATCTATTGGACCCTTCACCAGAATTGGGTTATATTTTAGACTTCTGTTGATGTTAGTGTGACTTTTGACAGTTAAAGGCCATTGCAATAAGTAACATGGAGTTAGTATAGGTAATCATATGGTTTCGAGTTCAATTTGGGATTAATTTGCACGAGTGAGTTTTTTTTTTTTTTTTTTTTTTGCAAAAAAATTTTTTTGGGAATTTTTTTCTTTCTTTTTTGCAATTTTTCTTTTGCAAAACATTTTTGCATCAGTTTTTTTTTTTATTTGTAATTTGCATTGGTGTTACACTTTTTGCACTGGTGTTACGCTTGAACTGCACTGCTCTTAGCCAATCAGAATTGAATAATTTTTTCATGTATATTATTAATTACTTTATACAAATGTTGTGTTTGTCTAGGAAAAACCCTTCGTTTTCATTCAGCAGTCCAAAAGTGGAGAGAAAACTTATGCAGGCTTGTGCATTGATTTACTTGAAAAACTAAGGGAAAAGATGAAGTTCAGGTACATAATTGAAGAGTCTCCTGGAAATGTGTATGGAGCACCCGACGTATTTACTGGAGAGTGGAGTGGAATGGTCAAACATCTCATGGACAATGTGAGTTCGGCGTTTTGATTTATTTGTTTGAAAGCGTTATAAAATTAATATTTTCAGAAATTAGTGACTGACTGACAGACTGACAAACCGAATGATTGTCACTGAACGACAGAATGACAGACTAACTGACAGACAGACAGACAGACAGACAGACGGACGGACAGATTGATCTGGCAACCTCACGGACAGCCAGTTTGACATACTAACTGGCTGGCTAACTGAAGTTTCATCGGCCTTCTCCACTTTTTTTCTTTCTTCTTCTTCTTCTTCTTCTTCTTCTTCTTCTTCTTCTTCTTCTTCTCCCTTTTGACGAATTGTAACGAACACAAATTGTAAGTCACGCGGCTTCATTTCACTTTTTCTGCACAGCCCATAGGAGGACTCTAATTTAAAAGTGGCCAGAGATGCTCGTTTAGGGTGTTCTTATTCAAATGTCCTCACATATACCTATTGAGTACTCTTAGGGGTTAAGAAGAGGTGCAATTCTGTGTCATTGCTTTTAAAATTTTAGGTATAAGGTGAATGTTTTCGACGAAAAAGACTTTTCGCCAATAACATTTTTGGTACCAGCTAAGGGCTCGATCTTTTCCCACCAATGTGGCCCGGGTTTGATTCCCGGAGGTGAAACAATGTGGTCGAGTTTGTTGTTGGTTCTCGTCCTTGCTCCGAGGGCTTTCTCTGAGTACTCCGGTTTTCCTCCCTCCACATTTGATCTGAAAACAGTGGAAATAAGAGCGTCCTCGTAGATTCCACTAAAAATTCTTATGTTTATTTATTCCTATTTATTTGATATGGGAGTTCCCCCGGATGCACAGATCAAAACTCATAGACCAGTTCAGCAATGCAATATTTTAGAATAAATCAAACTTTTAATTTTAACACTGATTTTCCTTTCAGAAAGCCGACCTTGCAATTGGTCCATTCACGATCAGTTCCAGCCGACAAACAGTGATCGATTTCACTCAGCCTTTCCTGGACGTTGGCCTATTAATCATAATGAGAAAAGAAGAGGACAGCGAGTATAAAGTGTTTTCTTTTCTTCGTCCATTTGACTTAAATCTGTGGCTGGCGATCGTATCTAGCACTTTAGGTGTTGGTATTTTCCTGTGGCTTCACAGCACTTTCAGTCCTTATGGTTATCACGGAAGAGTAGCACAGGCGAGTGACCCAAGAACTATGACAAGAGATGAACTCAAGACCAGGGGACATTTGCGCTTTTGTAACGCCATTTGGTCTTCGTTTGCTTATTACGTCAGTCAAGGCCCGGATGTTCTACATCCCGTATCATTGTCTGGTAGAATCGCTGTGGGTGTTTGGTGGTTTGCAGTATTGATAATAGGTAAATAAATGTTCATTCATTCAGAATGAAGCAAAATAGTGAAAGAAAATACTTTGTGTATTGGCTGTTTGAAAATCGCTTCTTGATTCAATGTGCTTAGTCGCACTTTTTATTGCCAGTTAAAAGGATCTTTAGATGCTGATGCATACGCATCAGAAACCTGTGATACGGCAAATGATGCGGGATAAACAAATACTGAGAACTATTTATTGAATATCGTGTGGTTTCTTTGCTACTGAATAATGTTTTTTCTAGGCTGTCCACCGGAATATATAGAAAATTATCTCAGACTTTTCCCTATACTTATAGGTGAGATAAATGCTAATGACATCATAATCATTTGCAGGGGCCACCTACACAGCAAATCTAGCGTCCTTCTTAATTGTTCAACGCTTTCAAACCCCAATTCAATCTGTGGAAGATTTAGCGCGTCAAACAAAGATCGAGTATGGAATCCCTGGAAAAGGTCAAACACAAACATACTTCCAGTCGTCTAGCATCCCAACCTACGTCACCATGTGGGAGTTCATGAAGTCCAGTGGCACAATCCTTATGAATACCACGGAAGGAATCAAAAGAGTTCGCAAAGGAAACTTTGCTTTTATATTTGACTCCGCGGTGCTTCAATACCATGTTAAGCAACCTCCATGCAACACTCTCTACTCTGTGGGAAGGTAGGCAAGCTCATTTATAAAGATGACCGTTTTAATCAAAAATAGTGTCTTTCTAGTGTGCGTTTACATGCAGAATGCGAAAAGTATTGTCTAGTTCACTTCTGTAAAATCAGTAATCCCGATTTTTTTTATCCCTATATTTTTCGAACCGCTTGATCGATTCAAACCAAAACGTATTTCCCTTGGATTTTATTTCAGTCGATGCTATCTTCGATTTTTCGAACTCCCGATAATTCGAATCAATTTCCGCTTCCTTAGGTTCGAAAAATAGGGATTCCACTGTATAACCTGCGGTCCTGAGGTCCTTGATATTGGATTAAGATTTAAGATATGGGGCGCTAGGCACTCCGTTGTAGTCAGGAGCCACACCAAGTCATCAGCGTTACCAGATAGTAAAGGCTAGAGAGGAAATACGTCGCACTTGAAATGTATTAAGACAAAAGTAAAACGCCATTTAATATAATACTACAGACGAAGAACATTTCTAGAAAGAGGTTCGTCATACAAGATCATCTACAAGGCAAAAAAAAAAAGAACAGTCGAACTTCAAGTTCAACATGATAAATAGAATAACGATTACACAAGTTTAATAAAATTAAAACGGAATTAAGTCAGCGAAGATTTATATGTTTGTTGTTTTCAGGGTATTTGGCAAGTTTGGTTATGGATTTGGCCTTCAGAAGGACTCTCCATTTACTCAACAATTTAGCATTAACGTTCTGGAACTTAGGCAGAAGGGATACATGGAAACAATGAAAACTAAATGGCTTGGAGGAACATGCGAGAAGGAGCAGACAGACTCAAGTGAGTAATGCATTTATTGCATTAAATATGGTTAAGTTAACTTTATCTCAGAAAGACAGGAACTTTATGACATCTAAACGATTTGGTAATAGGTTGTTTGTACGGCAGCCACGTTGGTCGTCAGAAACAACAGAAACCGTTTGCATGAAAATCGAGTTCAAAGGAAGGAAATTTCATTGTTCTAACCCCAAAAATGGCAGTGCAAACTACCAATATGTCGAGCTGTAATTTTTGTGTGTTATTTTTGTGTGCAATATTTTATGCAAGTTTGCTTCCCTAATGTATGCAAGGTTTGTCCACAATATCTGCAAGAGTTCATTGAAAGGAGGAGGCTACATCCACGAACCTTTGCTTTTTTCTCGCGTCTTTAGTGCAGTCTTCTTAAAGCTAACGTACAGTAATTCATGCAGTGTTTATTTCTTTCAGATCCTTCTTCGTCAATTAGCACTTCCGGGGATGTGCTGACGTTTACGGACTTATCGGGTGTATTTTACTGTGTGCTGTTTGGTATGGTCAGTAGTTTACTTGTGTTACTAGTGGAACTTTTTATCGAAGCTCACAAGGATACAAAGCAAAACAACAAAGAGGTACTGTAAAGAGCATACACGTTAATGTTAAATATTTTATTCCTCTATGAATTGCACTGATTGCACTGAAGGCTAATCAATAAATAGTGACGGCGTGTTAAACCATCACAGGATACACCATTGGTAGAAATTAAAGAGCAAAAGTGCCATAGAACATCACTTTTCAGCCTACTTAACTGGGCCACTATACGTTTTCAAGATCATTTCTGCAGGCATAAAAACCATTTAAAATGAAGTCTTTAAATAACCAGTACAAAATGCACAATAAAAGATGGTTGTTAAACCACTTCATTTTTTCATACTGTGAGGCTACTTCGCTTTCACAACCACATTCAGACATAAAAACCACTTGATATTATTAAAATGTAGTTAAACCAGTTTTCAACAATTCTCTAGGCAAGAGTTGAAGCGCTGAAGAGACGTGTACTGACGTCATGGCGAGCGTATCAAGGAAGGAGTCGCCCCAATCCTTCGTCAGTCGACCCTGCAGATACTCTTCAAGGAAACAATCATTCGGATCTATTGCCTCGTAGACACTCCACACAACAGATAAGGGTTGAAGATTTGGACAGGAGAAGAAGCAGCCAGTTGAACGGTTTCGTTAATAAATCAAAAGAAGAAGAGCTTCAAACTGGGTACAGAAAAAGTTCCATGGTATAAATTGTTGTACAAAACAGATTTCGGAGTTAGTGCTGCAGGGTGCAAGTGAGACTAAATTTTGATGAAACTCCAAAGTACTTTATTCTTCACGAAAAGATGAATGCGATATTGTCAGCTATTACAAATTATAATTCAACAGATTGATACACTGCCCAAATATGGTCAAAAAGTTATCGATGTACGCTATATCTACATGACGTATTTTGACAAGAGAATGCAAAAACGACGGACCGGCCTCGATATTTTTTCTCCAAACTGTGCTTTGTTATCAGTGTATAAAACTATTATTGCGCTCAAGCTTGCGTGATATGGCCTAATTTTAGCCGACTCGGCCTACGGTCTCGTCAGCTAAGAATTAGGCGATATCACGCAAGCTTGAGCGCTATAATAGTTAAATAGTTTGAAATCTAGTTAAACCTATATAGGCTACTAGTCAATTAAACGATAGAAAAGTAAAAGAGATGTTAGGTTTAGCCTTGACACATAGTTTCTTCTATGATTCGTAAATATTTGTTTTTATCTTTTGCAGTTGTGATTTATTATTAATGAAATTAAGAAATTTATACAATAAATAACGAAAAATAGAGTGGCAAGAGCAAGGTTGCAATAAACAGCAGTAGAATAAGTAAAGCTTTTTATGCAACTATACTAGTTTAAATGATTGTAGGCCATCGTCTCTGAAAACTATAAGGTATCTTTGGGATGTTTTATGCAATCGGACCCAGTCGCCTTCAAAAACAGAACTGGATTTCAAACGAACGTAAACAATTACTTACGTATGAGAAACAAGATTCAATCTTTTATTCCTCCGAACCTGTATATATTAAACGTTAAGGCTGTACATAACAAAACATACCAAACGCGCAGTTCATCGCTTTACATAAAAATAAAGTCGCTCTGCAATTCTTAAAGCATTGCAAAATGTGCTATTTTAAAGTTGTAATATATATTAGCATTATTCTAGCGACTCAATTTATAATTTAGTTCATCTCATGATAACAGTGATAGAATGATATTGTATATTTGTATAGATTTATTTATTATACAGGGCCCCTCCAGATACCAGCTTCGGCTGAATGGGCTACCCTGTTTTTAAATAAAGTTTAATTGATTGATTGATTGATTGATTGATCGATTGAACAGTCATTTGGATACAAAATAACTAATTAAAATAAATAAACGGGCGTACTCAAATTAGGCATTTTCTAAGCTTTGTTTGCTGCATAAACCATCACAATTTGTTCCGATTAGTAAGGCTGTATTACATCTACCAATAAACAAACATTGTTATAATCAATAAATTTAAAAATTGTTTAAATTAATTTGAACAAAATTGTGTTATTTCCCACACTTTTTATTTCGTGTAATGTCATAGGGTAGGTGTAGCCTTTAGCTTCTCTCCCCTTCCTGTCTTTTCCCGCGCGCCCTGCTCCGCTTCTCAAGCAAGTTTCGCGAGCGACTGGGGACGAGGCAGGACTTTAGGAAAGATTACTTTGCACCTTTCATAAGTTTGCACAATCGCTTGCATTCCGGGATAAGAATAAACGAAAACAATGTTTTAAAATATCGTTATAGACCTATTTGAGCCACATGGTCTAATAACTCTTGTTGACGCATAATTGAATTTTATGCCATGTTCTGGTGTGGCTCATGATAAGGGACAGGATTGTGCTGGTTATTATGTGTATTTTTATTCCAGTACACCCTGAAATCAACTCCAAAAAAGTTAATACTTAAAAAAATCTTCCGATGAAAGAACCGTACCATGTTTGCATGTTTATGTAAAAATGACACATCCAAACTAAGTTATTCATTTGTTAATCCACAACAAGAATGGCAATTTCAATTTCCAAAGCCGGCAATAAAGATCTAGCTTGAGAAATTTGAAAAACCTGGTTTGATATATCTTGGGTCTGTTGGGTCTGCCGTTTTTCTTTTGTAGAGAACTAGAAAGACTTTAAAGTAGTAAATTATAAGACGTCTCTAAATGGTATCTAAAATATTTCTATCGTGTATGTTATTAAGGTATCATACGAGTTAAGTTATCACGTACATAACTTAATCAGGATTGAAGGTAAATCGGTTAGATTGATGTAGATTGGTATATTTTATTAACCGGTCCCGAATCTTCCTGTGGTCAAATTAATTTGGAAGATGATAACCACACGGTCAGCTTTAGAAAACAGACAATAATAGGCTTAATAAAGACCCTGATAAAGACCTAGCTGTGTTTTTCTCTCAGCATGTCATCCATTGTTAACGACTGACCGCAGCAGGAATTTGCGATGGTAGCGATTGTATTTTTGGACGTCCTACAGAGTAGAAATAAAAGGTCTAACTTCCTTTTGTTAATTAATGGTTTCTTTAGGTCATCATGGCTCACTATGACTGACACAATATTAGAAAAACAAGCCAACATTTCAATTACAGACAGGAAAAATGAAAATACAAAGCAGGAACATGGAATATTTACCAGTTCGCAGTTTGTTGAGCACTGATGAATTTTCGTCTTTGATTTAACTATTGTCTGCTTGTGAGAGTTAGAAGTGTACCTCACAGCGAACAGAATGAGATGTTTGCTAATGACTTTTGCGGTGTTTTCAATTCTGTTACTCCAAGGTTTCCACCTTGTAAATAATCGAGTGCTGAAAGTTGGTAAGTTTAAAACTCTATCAGGCCACAGAAAGGTAGCGAGACAGTAAATTCACTGCTCAGCAGCACCAATAACTTTTCCTTGTATACAAGTCTTGTATTGAACACTGTTGTCGCTTGATCATTTGTCGCGGTAACGAACAAATATTGCAACTGTTTTGTGGCTACCAACTACTGAGAATTATGAGATTATATATGTTATTTCCATTTCAGAGTTGAAGAAAGCAGCTAATATTTTGAGTATTCATCTCTAGAAAATGTTAATTTTCCACAGCGAACCCGGCAACGGGAACGTTTCCAACCGATGCTGCTATCAGCTACATTAATTTTAGATTCATAGTTTGTTTAGGAAAATAATCTGAATGGCTGGATATTAATAAATTCTCTCACTGTGATTTACATCAATATGCGAATATTTTACATTCAGCCTAAGGTAAAATCCAAAGCCCTTCACTTGATCTCTATCTCTCTCTCACTTTCAAAATTATGGCGCTTTCTTATCCATGATCATTGCCAGCACCCAAAGAATTATTTCATCATCCCTTGAACGTACATTGTTTTTCATTCTTGGTAAAAGGAGCCATATTTGAGGACCCAAGATTAGTACGCTCGTTCCTTGCCGCCATTGTGGATGTCAACAGAGACACCAATGTCCTCCCAGGAATACAGCTTCAAGCAATCATTAATATCACCAAACCATTGGACGCTTTTGACAATTTAAAAGCAGGTGCTGTTATTCAAACTTTACATTCTTTCGTAGCATTTAATTAAAAAATTCACAGAAAAACCCCATTGCACTAAAATAACCTCAAACGTTTCTCCACGCAAAGAGTATGTTATCTCTTTGATTCCATTTTACCTGCGTGAGCCGCGAGCACGCGGCATACGCAACTCGTTGTCGCCGCTTATTGCCACTCAACGGCGGCTCCGACACCAAAACTTCTGATTCCATTATGTACACCTTGTGGCAACATATATAGAGGTTATTACACGGTGGCGAGAAGATATCAATTTTATGTTCGAGTGCAAGTAAGAACAATATCTCACGAGTAAGCCAGCGAACGAGTGAGATATTGTTATATTATTCTTCGTGCTAACGTGTAATTTTCTCTTTACTATATGGACATTAAATGTGCATTGGTAGAGATTGAAAAGCTGGGTTTAATACAAATACTGGGTATTCTTATAAATACTGAGTTTAATAAAAAATTACAAAACACCTGGTGCCCAAATTATAAAAAAGTTTAACACAGTCAGTTAGGCCAAAATACATGTGAACTAGTTTTAAATAATGAAAACTCGATTACAGACTCTGACTTGAATTATCAGCCACGGTTATTTTCAATCTCTTTTCATTACGAACCCTTAAAGACTGTTCAGCACGACCAAAATAAACTTGCACATTTACCTTTCCTACTTGGCAGTTTCTTTTCTCTTTTCTCGACGCAACTTTCGCGAAATACCCTGAAAAGTTTTAAATCATGCAACGTTTTCTTTTTGGTGTTCTCGTTCTCTTGTTGTTCGGAAAATTCATTTACATCTTCATCGCTAACCTCAACAAATCTTGCGGTGGCCATCATTCCGAACAACAAACAAACCAAGTTCATTCAGCAAAGCTTGGAATAGCGGGAATCGTGACGTCGTTACTCGATATACCACTCGTGTAACAAACGAAAAATACGCCACTCGGTTTCGGATGTAGTGGTCGTATCGATTCTCCGAGTTTTTAAGTTCTCGGTAAAACACTCCCGTCCATATAATAAAGCTTCATATTGAATACCACGACTTTAAGTCGACGACTTATTTTGGGTATTTGTTAAAGATGTAATGCTTGTATCCAATGTAATAACCAGGGCTGTGCTTATTACAGTCCAAAATAAGTTGCAATTAATTATTACACAATTTTGGGCGTAAATCAAACATATACAACACAACGTTTTTAGTACTGCACGGGAACAGGTTGCTGCCGCTGACTGATTTTGATAGACAATTGATCAGTAGCTAGTCAAGCAGGTCCACGCAAGTTGGAAAAGAGAAACCGAAGAACATTTTTTATCAATGGAAACCTAAAAATAATGGTCCAGTTCGATGAAAAATACCATTTTGGTGCCAAAAATCTGACTTCGGATTGATGGAAATGGATTGCGATTTAAACAGATTGACCAATTTTGCCAAGTTCTTTTTTCAATTTTTTAAAAATCACTTAAACTGATTATAGCTTATTCTCCTTTTGTTGGATCAATTGATACTTTTCATTAGCTTGGTGTTCTAAGAGCATTCCATGTACGGGCACAGGTACTTAGTTAAATGTTAAGCACAGTTGCATTATTTTTAATTCTTTCTGCCTCAGTTCATATGAATTTATTTTCATATACACATTATCACATTCATCATTTCATGAGTATAATAGAACCAACAATTGATCAAGCTCCCATCTGGCCTTGTAGCTCAGTAGTAGAGCGTTTGCACCTGAATCTCAAAGGTCATAAGGTTCGAATCCCATTAGTCATTTCAGGCTCTAATTGCAACTTTTTTGGTTGTTGTATAACTGCGATGATCACATTTTCTTCAATTATTTCTACAGCAATTTATATGAATTTATTTTCATGTACACATTTAAGTATATCTTGATACAAATTCCTTATTTGTCTCTTTCTTCCAGCTCAGTATCTTATTCACCAAGGTGTGGTCGCCATTGTTGGTCCTGCAATGTCCTCGGATGTGAAGTACACCCATCCTTATTTTTCAGGTTTCCATATTCCCCAGTTTGCACCGGTGGCAACAGATCCAACCTTCTCCTTTACACCAGCTAACTTCCCTTACCTTGTACGCTTGAGCCCAAGCGACACCGTACAGTGTAAAGCTTTGGCGGGAATCATTGAATATTACAACTGGACTCAGTTTGCTATCCTTATGTCAAAGGACGACTACGGTAAACGAGAATTTTCCAATTTTGATAAGACTTGGATGTAGCTATGTAATAATGTTCTACTTATTTCAGGTTCCCAGATTTTGGTAGAAAAAAACGGACAACCGTGAATTGAATAAGTAACGAATAAAGCACACTAGGAATACTATTGGATACTATTGGAAAGCGCATCTGTGTAGCTTTCATTCGAATAATTACACTTTTGGATTCCATCGCAGATTCAAAAGTAAGAACACATCACTCGCGATTCGACTCAAGGTTCGGAGGGAAGGGATTAGAAACTAACAGAATATCGATAGGTTTGAATGTCTTTTCCCTCATTTGCAACAATATAATTCTATGCAAGTTTTTTTCTAATAATTCATCCCTACAGGAATCAATGGTGTGTTGGCCCTGAAGGATGAGGCCTACAAACGAGGCTGGCTAGTTGTGGCTCATGAACACTTCGAGCCCGTCCCAGACCCCTTTAAACTCGACATTGCCAAACAGCTAAAATGGATCAGACAAACAGGCACGACAGTTGTGGTTTTGAATTGCTACAAGAAATACTCAAGACAGGTCAGAACATACGTTGTGTTTATCAAGAAATTCAAAATGGTTATAGTTTTGGTTAACTACGTGTATAATGTGTGTAGCCTAACGAAAAAACGTCCACATAAAGTAGATCCATCTTCATCCTGCTTGAAAAAGAACCGGGTTTTACTTAATCATTATTTAATGCTAATTTGAACACTAATTTGAAAATACTCTACGATACCGGCATATTGCTTTAAACTTGTTTCTTTTAAGGGTTTGCAGTGATACGACCTCACGACTTCATTTAACGAGGAATTCAGTCTGGCTTGTTTGTGATTTACCTTCTTGGATTCACGTGGGTTGAATACTCACAGCACTTCTTGGTCGTGGTCTGGGCACCAATCAGCACATGTTGACCACGAATCTTTAATTTGTAATATGTGACTTTAACGGAGTAAAGAAGTGAACTGATATTTTGTTATAGATCATAAAGCAAGCTGGTGACCTTGGAATGACAAAAGACTGGGTCTGGATTGTAACAGATGCACAAACTGAACGGGTAAGATCAGAAGAAAAGGTGATTTTTTTTTTTAGCCATGGAAGTGATGATCATATCATTTTTTATGGTTAACACGAAATTTCTATCAAAGATACGACCTTAAGCTACAAAACAACAACATTTTTTTATCCCCTTTCGTAAAATGGGGCGATCTGCTAATGTAGCTGTTTTAGAATTGTAAAAGATTCCAAAAAACCGTGTTGATTGTCCCTTGTTTGAAATAAGATAGGTAAGGCTTGCCTCTTAAAACAATCAAAACAAACATAGGAAAACATGCTTATGACCACTAATTTAACACTGGTTCCTTTTTTAAAACAAAATTTATTGTAATTATTAAAAACCAGCACTTAATCACAATTCAGTGCTGACAATTGTTATCTATTCTCATTAGGACTGGCAGAATCTCGGTGATGACTTCGTTGTTAATCAGTTTTATGGAATCATTGGAACACGTCTGGCATTCGGTGAGGGGACTCGTTACAAGGAAGTTGCAAAACAGTGGAAGAGCTACCAACATGGAGAACTTAATGTATGTAGTATTATCTAGAAGCTAGAGTGGGATCATTTCGTCAATTTAATTTCTTTTCATTTTGGGTTGGCTTTTTGTCTTGGAAGACTGGGAAAGGAGTGTAGCTGCCAGAGTGTCTCGAAAAGGATATGTTAATATCGAATAGCTTCATTGCTTCAAATCGTTCAACCCAACTTATAAATAAACATGAACATGTTTGGAAAAGTTAAAACTGAAGTTCATTTTATCTTGCATTATCCTGGGTCATATTATCCTCAACCTGACGATTTATGAATTGTCTTTCCCAATTTCGTACATACTATACGTTTTAGAAAAAAATGTGTAGAATCCTAGTTTTCCTTCATTGATGGTCAGTATCGAGTACAACATCAACTAATAATGGCTATTTTACCCATCAGGTGGTCACTGGAAAGGTTTATGATGCAATCATCGCATTAACGTCCGCGCTTCATCACATGATATTGGACGGATATGACGTCAGAGGGCAGGAGCTGGGATTTAACTTTGACAAGGGTCCTGTCAAACCCTGGCGGAATGGAGAAGAACTAATGAAGTACATAAAACAGGCAAGGATAACTCACTGAGTTTTGAATAGTTTGGATTTAAAATACAGTCCTAACTTAATATTTTAGTTTCATTTCATTTCATGTTTGTGTGATGAGTTCCCTATCTAGCTTTTCATTTTTAAATGAACGTCTCCCCGAAGCAATTCAATCGTAATGAACGTCCTGGGTACACACACATGTATTTCCTGAAAATAATGAACAGTGGTGTTACAACAAATTATAAATAAAAGGTGAAAAAAAGGGACGCCCAAAAACGAGACAGAAAGATCGATCTCTATCTCGATCTCTGTGTCTGTGTTTCTCACCATGGCTTCCTGGATACATGTTTTTCAAATTATTTACTACAATTTAAAATTCTGAATTATATATTGAGGGACTTTACTCAGTCGAGGGTAAAGTTTCATTTTGAATTGGTATGGTAGAAAACAAACTCCCATCTGTGACGACCAAGTGCCACTTTTTAAAGAAAAGTCTCCATAGCATCATTAATTCTTGGACACTTAGCTTAATGCAAATAATCATTTGCCAAATGCCTTTCAGGTCAATACAAGTGGTATCATGAATGACTTGGAATTTGAACACGATGGATCGCCAAAATTTCAAGAATACGATATAGTCAATTTGGGAAGAACAGGTTTTGTCGAGGTGAGTTGGCGTGTGTCAGCAATAAAAAACTTATAACTGCTTCGACCGTAAATGAGAAATATGATATTTCATTGGAACAAATTAAAGGGCAGTATCACGAGGTTCCACGCGCGGCACTGTTCACTATTCTTGCACCGGAAGTTTGGACATATCACTGTTAAAAGTGATTTTTTCTTTCTTCCGGCTATCAAAATGGATTTTTTGATTCAACAAATACCTCCACTTCTCGACGGCCTTTTTGAATTTGCGGAATCAAACTTGAAAACGTGGGCCGACGTTTCAAGTTTCGACCTCGTGATACTGCCCCTTTAAGCTAAATTATAAACCGATTGTAGATGTTAGATAGAGGAACACAGAACGGTTCCTAAGTGTAAGAATTGCTGGTGAAAATGGAAGCTTATTTTTCAACTGAGTTGGCGGATTAAGGACTTTGGATATCAATACAAAAGCTACTTTTAAAATGACTGGTTTAGTATTATTTATTCATGCTTTATTTGTTTCTTTTTTTCTTCGAGGTTGGTAAATGGAGTCCGACGCAAGGAATTGTAATGTTTCCTGACAAACCGGTTTTATGGCTTTCCCAGACACCTAAGGCACCACGTGACAGAGCAGACACCGTGGAAAACACTAGCATTCGAGTTGTCACTGTAATAGTAAGTGAAGATAAATTTAATGATTTAACTGTTACCTGTATCTGCGAAGGTGGATAAATATATTTAGTGATTACATATATGTGAACTTCGGATGAACGATATAGTAGTAAAACATCCTCGCACTGAAAGGAAATCTGAAAAGAAGAAAGCTGAAAGAAACTCTGAAAAAGAAAACAAGGCATGGATGAACCCATGACCATGGGGTGATGGTTTATTGCCCTTACCAAGTGAGCTGTCACGCCAAAATTAACCACGAGCTTATTTTTACACATATATATATCTTTCCGCTGCACACCAAAGATCTTGTTGACGTTAGAGTGGATTTAAGGCATACCAAAACCGTTGAATTTCTCTCCTTTAAAGTGGCCCAAGAATTTTTTTTTTTTTTTTTTTTGGGGGGGGGGGGGGGGGGTTACACTTCCCTTTTTAAATGCACTTATACATAATCTTACTTTAGCCCAATGAATCTGAATTTGATACCAGATGTTAGGCTTGGATAAAAGTTTTGGGCGATGCTCTTTTTATGCCAATCAGCGTTTCTCTAGCAACGGTAAACAAATATTGCTTGACGTTTTCACTCTTTTTAAACTGCATTTGAATAAAAAGCTCGATCTCTATTGCCGAGGAGTTAGTCAGAGCTATTTGCAGGAAGTAATAATTTAAGTCCGAGCAAATAATTTGTGAGACTTATGGAACGTTTTGACCGCTTATATTTCAAACATGAAAAAACACATGCTAAAAATGTTTTAGCGATTTATTCAAAATCGAACAGTTTAATTTGTTTGAAATTTTCCCATTTAGTGTGCTACACTGTGTAGATTATAACGCATGTATTCTCTTGTCGCGGGTAGCCCCAAAATCGAAAGATAATTAGGATAAACTGCTTTTCGCCATGTTTGTTTACCTTTGTTGTGGAAACACTGATAAGCATAAAAAGGGCATCGCCCAAAACTTTCATCCAAGCCTAATACCTGGTATCAAATTCAGATTCATTGAGCTAAAGTAAGATTATGTATAGGCGCATTCCAAAAGGGAAGTGTGACCCCCCAAAAAATACTTGGAGACACCTTAAGGCGATTGTGACGCTTTATATAATGATGCAAAATATTTATAAAGCGATTTTCACAGTCTTAGGCTACTCCGCGCAACGAAAACAAAATGCACAGATTAAATCGGTAGGAAGCAATTATTTCCGTACGAGTGAATCTTCGGGTGATTCAATGAAAAAATAACATACGTCTTTTATAATTTTTTGCATGCTTTCATCAGGAACCGCCTTTTTTTGACCAAGAAGTCACTGAAAAAGGAGAAATAGTTTACAAAGGATTCTGTATTGAGCTACTCAGCAGACTGCAGCAAGATATGAAGTTCAAGTACACAATTGAAGTTTTACCAAACAATATTTATGGATCATGGGACTTGTTCAACAGAAAGTGGAATGGAATGATGGAATATTTGATAGAAAGGGTATGGTTTTGCTTTCATTGTCTTTAATATACAATAATGGCTTAGTTCCACCACCACCACTGTTCTTATGGATAACTTTGTTCTCAACAGAAAGCTGATCTCGCAGTTGGTCCCCTGACCGTCAGTTCGCAGCGTCAAACAGCAGTCGATTTTACTCAGCCCTTTATGCAACTGGGGCTGTCGATTCTTATTGAAAGCAATGTGGACGTGGACTACAAAGTGTTTTCTTTCCTGAAACCTTTCCACAGTGGCCTGTGGTTGGCCATCGTTATATGCACTGTTTTAATTGGCTTTTTCTTATGGTTGCACGCCACTTTTAGTCCACGAGGTTATCACGGGAGAATTGCACAATCGCGTGATCAAACAGACGTCAAGGAAGATCATTGGAGCACACGTGATTGTCTGCGGCTGTTTGAGTCCACATGGTCATCGTTTTCGTATGCCGCTGGCCAGGGTGCTGATGTAGCACATCCCGAGGCTACATCCGGGAGAGTAGTTGTCGCATTCTGGTGGTTTGCCATGCTAATAATAAGTAAGATATCAGTTCATACTTACTCAGTAATTTTTTTATCGCAGGTTTCGCTTTGACATGAAAATGTTAAAAATAAAACGTCACATTTAAAGACATAAAGTTTGTAATGTTTGTTAAGCATGAAGAATAATACATTGACTGGAAATAACCCGAATGACCCGAATAAATGACCCGAGTAACGATACTTTTTATGTCCAGATTTATCATGTAATTGTGGCAGAACAATTGACGAATTTCACCAACTGCAGCAGCAGGCGTGAAATGCATGCAGTGCTGCCAAATTCATATTACACATAAACTATGGAATTTTTAACAGTAACAAGGTCTAACAACTACAAGAAAAAAGACGTCCCAGCTTCTAATGTTGGTGAACAATAATTTATATTACTTCTAAACGTTTTGCGTTTTCTCCCTAGTTTGTTGGTTTATTCCATGTTATTGTGTTTTTGTTTTACAGGTGCGTCCTATACAGCTAACTTGGCCAGTTTTCTAATCACAGATGTTTTCGAAACTCCCATCAATAGCCTTGAAGACTTAGCCGCGCAGACGAATATAAAATACGGATGCACAAAAGGCAGTCACACAATGGCCTTCTTCCAAATGTCACGCGTTCCAACGTATAGAAAGATGTGGGCATTTATGCAGCATCACGACACCCTTGTGGAAAACATGACAGAAGGAATCAGAAGAGCAAAACAAGGTGGTTATGCTTATATAGGTGATTCAGAGGTGTTGGAGTACTACACTAAACAAAGGCCTTGTAATACATTGACTACAGTTGGAAGGTAAGCAGAACACATAATGTCTCCCATCGCGCAGAATGGCTTGAGATATCTACTTGTGGAGTAAAAATCATAGGTCTGTAATATTAGCGGGTGAAGCGTAAACCTGTTGCGTTTCTTTGGTTGAAGTGCACGTGCCCTCTTGTCCTAAGAGGATTGAAACCAACAAGGCATGATTAGCATTTATTCTGACGTTTCTCATCCCAAAAAAAAGGAAGCAGCTCATACTTTCGGATGCCCATTCAGAGTCAACATAAATAAATGGAGGTTTCTTCTATTTTTACTTTTTTACATTCGATTTTGGTGTTGAAGTCAACCTTCTTGTTTAGAAATACTGTCTTCCACAGAAAAAAATAGTTATCGTAAAAAATGCTGACATTCCCTTAATGGTAGTAGTAGGCTTAAAATGCAAAATAACCCTGAGATCATACAATCAAGGTTACTTTTAAGTCAATGCAATTTAACGCTGTGTGCTTTTGCCATAAAACAATTCACAACATACTTTACTCTCTATCCGTGCTTCCATCTAACGCAAAATGTAGTGTATATTAAAAAATCACGCGCTTGATTCGTGGTACTTATAGCAGTTAGGTGACTACAGGGATACCGTAAAATCCCGGCTATAAGATCATGAGCTTCCAAGCCCAAACGGTTATGGACCAACATTATTTCGGTTATACCCCCTCCAATAAGCAAACCACAGCTCCTTCTTTATAGAAAGCTACACTAAATTGAAAAACGTACAGAGTCGTATAAGTACAGGGTTTATAACCGGGAATTTACGATATGTTGAGTACTTTGAGCTCATCCAATCCTTTTCGTGAGAATGGCAACCTATTCTTATTATATATTTTGAAACGTTGCATAGTAGAGAGCAATCATTGGTCAACGTTTATTTTAAGGGAGTCATTTTAAGACTTAAAAACAACCTAACTGGTCTCTTCAAACTCAACACCCTAAGCGAGCGCTGCATTATCATTGCGGTACTTAACAGTATTTACAACCCAAGGCCTCTCCCACAGACTCTCTAATGTAAGCTTCATTCCTCATTTACCGTGGTTTTAGGTTCATATCCCGTTGATGACTATTTTTAAGGTCAATAAACACAATATTGTAGTTATGTTCATAACGGCGATGACCATTTTATTAACATTCTATTTACATTTCGCAGCGTTTTCGGAAAGTTCGGCTACGGATTTGGACTCCCAAAAAATTCTCCGTATACGCACCAGTTTAGCGTGAAAATCCTGGAACTGCGCCAAAAGGGTTTTGTTAAGCATTTGAGGCAAAAATGGCTTCAAGGAGTGTGCGAGACGCCTACACTGGAGACAGGTAGGCTTAATAAACGACATTGTGTAGTCCTCTCCCTATCCTTCCCCTCCCTTCCGTGAAACGTAACGTAAAACATCAACAAGTTAGTTAACCTACAGCAGGAATAAAATTCTCTGCAGTGTTGTTATTATATGAGGCAAAGGACTTTGAGTTATTTGTAAGCGAAAATAAAATTTCTGGGAGGTTTTAATTTGCAATGCATGGGCCAACTTGCTAACCCTAACCGCTAAATTAAATGGCGGACGGATTTCGCGTCAACCGAGATAAGAATATGATACAGGAGTGAAATGGTTAATTTAAAGATATATTAATAGGCTAATTAAACGGTATTAATTCATTTTAGAAACTTCTCTTAGTACTGGAGATGTGATGGCTTTTCATGACATGGCTGGTGTGTTTTATGCTGTTATTTTTGGCCTGCTAATCAGCTTGTTTGTACTCCTGGGCGAACTTATATGGGCGGCGCGTAAAGATGCAATGAATAACAAGGTAGATAAGTTTTACTGTGCTAAATAAAGTAGCGTATCTGCATGAAATGTCCTTCCATTATCTGTATCGGTAGATGTGCGGTGGTCAACATGTAAGTAGTGGGGCGCGTCGGACTTACAACCTAAAGGTCTGTTGGTTCAAAGATCGGTGTTTCTCTGCTTCTGTGATGCTTTCATAGTCAAAACGTTTTGCTGTACATGGTCTCTCTTCGCCCAAGTGTATACATCGTAAATGTGTACCGGAAAAGGGTCAGGGGTGATTTAGCGATGGACTAGCTATGATCTCATCAGAGAACGGGAGTAGTAAAATACTCTCAGTCAGTTTATGCTACAGAAACTGGGTTAAGCTCCTGAATGTGTGAGCTTCAATCTTGTCCCCAGGCCATCTCCCTTTTAAAATGGCGAGGCGAGTGGAGAAACCCCTGGACAAGACTGCCAAATTACTCCAAGAATCGATAACTTCCGTTGACAGTATCATGTGTCACGTGACAACATACTCCACGATTCTTGGAATATATTTCCAGTCTTGTTCAGGGATTTCTCAGTCCGAACCACCATTTTGAAATCGGAGTAGGCCCTGGTGGCCAGGTTGGAGCCACTTGGCTCGTGAATTGTTTTAAGCCTAAGTATTATGTATGTATGTATGTATGTATGTATGTATGTATGTATGTATGTATGTATGTATGTATGTATGTATGTATGGTAAGTAAATAAAGAACATTCCCTTTGTGTTATAGTACAATAACCATGACAACAACATATTATGATAAAACAATATTTAATATATATTTCAATTATAGTTTTGTTTTACTCTCGTCGTGACCATGTAAGTCCATTTCGTCTAGTTTCTGTTTACATCAGAATAATGGAGTAACTCTTGATGACTATTTTGAACTATAGGCTTCTAGCATTCCACAAGGCATTAAAAACAGGCTTGTAAAATCTTGGAGGAGCAAAAGAGTAAAAACTCCGACTCGTGAGAGCTACAGTTTGGAACTCAGAACTCACTGGAGCATCGCACGAGAGCAGCTACAAAATCTACTTACATGGGAACCAGGAAACGATGGAACCGGGAATGGACTCAACGGAAATAACGAAACCCGGAATGGAGAACAAACTAACGGAGATTTAAGCAGAGCTGACATTGCAAAAGATGCTATTAAACAACATTCTAGCAAGCCTTCTGCTTATATTTAAAGTATGAAACATCCCCTTTTCACTCTACAGCTTTAGGTTCTTAAGTTTCTCAGAAGTCCTTTCTCAGCTACCTCTAGTGCCTATTAGGACAAAATGATAAGAAAATAAAGATTTTCTTGGAGGGAGTTCTTATTTTGCCACATCAAATTTCATCATATCCTTTTTCAGAAAAGTCTTATGCAAACGTTAAGCTTCATTTTTGTGTCAGTTGCTTCAAATCCGTGATACACTCCGTTTATTCGTTTATTTATATATATATATATATATATATATATATATATATATATATATATATATATATATATCTGTAAAATGTAGTCCTTAAACTGAATTTCACGGTAATTTGTGTTCATTTCTCTTCGTTTTAGCCACTTTACATATTTTGTTTCATGTTGTTTTTGTTTTCGTCTTTCATTTTTTTTTTTTTGCGTTTTTCCTTTTTCCTTTTTTTTTTTTTTCTTTTCTACGCCTTTATTCATTTTAATCACTTTTCATGTCCACTGAGAGAACAGTTTTACTGTGAAAATTCGTAGATTTGTTCGATAAAAATTATCTTCGATCTTTAGTCTGGGCTGTCTTTTTCGTTGTTGCAGGCTGAATTTAACACCGTATGAACAGTTGTATGAAGGGTGTTAATCGAAAGGAGGGTTTGGAAATGTTAGTATGAATGAACTTATACGGTCCTAGGATTCGTGCGTTAGATAACATAGTGCTTCAATACATCGAAGGGGTTGGAAAACTTGACGTAACTTCCTTTCAAAGTGGCGTAGTCTAACCTAATATACTATGTTATCTACACATGAGCACTGGCCAGGTCCTGGTTAAGCTCACTGTTAGCAAGTATTAGGACACTCTTATCACAACATGATAGAAGACCAAAGATGGAATATAACTTTAAATTTCGTCGCCTAAATCGACAGTTCACACTTGTGGTGCTTAAACATTCAGAACGCCAAATAACGTTTTGTTTCCAGGGATGAACCATCTCGGTTGACATCAAAGGGGATAAAAATCGATAAACAGAAAAACTCAGTGGTTATAGCATACGACTCGTGTACGGTAGGTCATGGGTTCGAATCCCATCTGGAACTTAGAAAAAAAAAATCTGTGTTTCTTTTTCTCCACACTTATCTTCATATTTTTTTCAATCAGAAAAACGAAAAAAGTAAAAGTAAAACCAGTAAAGGGAGAAAGAAGACTAAACGAATAACGGAAATAAGAAAAAAACGAATAACGGAAAAAACAAAAACAAAAACAAAGCAGAGAATGAAAATTACTGTGTAATTCAGTTTCAAATTCAAATTACTAAATTTTACAAATAAAAAAAATGGCTGAATAATAAAACAGAGATTGCTCAGTCTTTGATTAGTTACATCAAATAAGGATTACCGCGATTGAAAATCCTTTTTTTAATTGTGAGTAATCGTAGAAACGTAAATATTTTATACAATAGACGTTTCTTAAATTAATGCTTTACATGTTTAGTCGTGGTTAATTTCCGGATAGGAAACCAGACCTTCAACTTAGAAAGGCCCGCAATACTAACTATCAAGCAATCTCCTTTCCAGTTTTCTCGTCATTTAGATATACCAGTAAACCATATTTCGCGGTCTGCCTCGTAACTCTTGAACAATATTTTGCAAAAATTCTCTGTTCTGCCTACGATTATGCCTTAATTTCCGATTTATTTAACATAAATTGTTAACTAGCACTTTTTGTGCTTCGCTTTATCACGTACACCACAGTGTCGTTTAAAAATTGCGAAACTGGTAGAGTACCAACTGAACGGGTGGAGTACCAACTGAACAGTTGAAGTATCACAGAAATCAGTTTTAACCTTTTTTGGTCAAAGCCATGCTACCATATCATTACTTTAATATTTACAAAATAATACCACAACAGTAACAGAACGTAATCAAACAATTCTTGAAAGAGGAACAAATCATGGTCTGTTCGAGCCCATTTTGGAGACGAGAATGTGGGAATTAGACCAAGAATCAGACCAAGTCCAACTATGACTAGAGAAACTCATCAACAGTTTTGGTACATTTTGTGGTAATTTATCATTATTTTTCAGTTTCTGTTCATACGAAAACATTTTTTGCTTTTAAAATGACACCCAATCACTTCCCCTATAAGGAGCTCTTTGTTTCTGGAGATTGATACATCTTGATGTATGTGCCAAAATTTATGGAAAAGGCAAAACAATCGGGATTTGCCCTTCCTCAGTGATGCCTATCCATTAATCATTGTCTGTTAAGACACCGCTAAAGAAAGGCAATGCCCGAACCCAACTTTTTGGTTCCAATTTCTCCATTAAGAGGCTATTTTAATTCAGCGATGTATTAATAAAAGGATTCTGATGTTGGTATATTGTAATTGAATAAGTGTGAATAAAATGAACTTGAACTTGAACTTGAACTGAGTCTATAGATTTAATTCAAAACCTTATCGACTTTTAACGACTTTTTTCAACTTTGGACGGTTTAAAAAGGGTTCTATTTTCAAGGTTGTTTCCCACAAAGAGATCTCAAAGATTAAAAAGATATTTTATATTAGCGAGCATTTGGATCAACAATTAAATGTCCTATTGTAGACCCCAACCTGCCTCATGTACTTAGTTGCGATCATATGCTATTTTCTTGAAAATTGGAAGAAAGGTTAATGATCTCCCGTGTAACATATCATTTTGTTTACAAACAATACGCCCATTAAATAACTTATCATGTAAGACCAATATAAATATTTGTTATTGCATCTTAGCAAACCAATCTCCTGGAACTAATCTTGGGAATTTTTAATTTTGGAATATTTTAAGTTAACCTTCTTCTGTGTTCATTGCTGTTTTTAAGTGGTGTCAAAAAATGACAAACACTTCCACTGCAATAAAATCACCGCATTTTGAATTTAAAAGAAACCCGATTTTACATTTACCTTAAAATGTATTTTGCTGTGCGTGAGCGGTGACACTGTTTCGGGATTCGATAATTTGACGGAGTAATTCAGAGTACTCATTTTCACAGCGGTAGAGATGGTTTGGTGCTCATGAAAACTACTAAAGCAAACGGGGGTCCACAATTAAAATATTGAGAACACTATTTATTGGCAACACCTGCAGTATAGCTCTTCTAGTCCAAAACAAAAATTATTGAAGTTGTTCAATTCAATCCTGCAAATAATTTGCGGGTTCAACGCTTATATTTGTCAAAGCTGCATATTATTCATTACGTTTTAACATATTTATCATGTAAATAGTTTTTTTTTTCACACGGCAATTCATTTTCATATTTTCGCATTTGTTGCTGAATTTGGAGACAAAAATGGTTTTAACTTGCGTAGCTTGTGTATGATGCAATTTGCACCTAAAAATAACAAGCTTCATTTGAAACCTTTAGGGCGTTACCGCACTAAAGTGAGCATTCATTATAAATTTGAAGCAATGAAATATTGTTATCCAAACTAATCTACGAGAATTTCTTCTTAAATGAAATAAAAAAATACGCAGAAAATTGTTCTTGTAATCAAACTCTCGACAGGGCGCAAAAATACGCGGAGGATTGACGTCGGCACTGGCGCAGGGATTTAAATGTTTAAAATGATATTCTTGTCGAAGAATTGAAAATCAGTCTGGCCTGATATTATCAATTTAGCAAACGCTGGTATATGAGCAGTTTGCGGGAAAACTACTTATTCTTTGATATTTAAAGTTATTCGTGAATTTAGTAGAAAATAACCTCGGCTAAAGAATCGACACTTTATTTGAATTTACCAAAGTGGTTTCCAGTCTTGTCAAGTATTGTTTGCCGACTGAAAACAACGCATGAAGGCGCTGAATAATTAATAACCAACCGAAGAAGTCCCGCATAAAATGCTCATTTATGAAAAGGCGGGAGAAAGAAGTTCATTAGCAGAGCAAAACATTGCGGTCACCAGCTGAGCTAGGTAGTAATATTCTCCATCGCAGCTGCCAGTTCCCCAGTAAAATGGAAAAAGAACCTTTGTATTCATTTTTCTGCAACGCATCACCGCCCGAGCAAGCTTAATAATAACAATATTAAAAAAACCACTCCTTTCACTTGATTGAAAATGAACTCTTGTAATTAATCATTCACTAGTGTATCATCTGAGTGGTAAAAAAGAAGGCAACGGCGACTCCAATTTATTCTACAGTAAATGTTTTCTTATCCTGTAATGCTTTGTCGCACGGCTAACCCAAAGTGACCTCGGCGCGCACTATTATGTGACAGGTGGTTTAAATCCGGGGGGGAGAATCAAAACAAACTTAAAAAATATTATTCTTACATCATAAATCTTAAACTAGTTGAAGTATCATTTCCATGTCAATATTTGCCAGAAAGTTAGTTCGAATTTCCTTTTTGTTCGCAGAGTTAAAGATTTCTTCTCCTTTAATTTATCGCCCACGTAGATGGAAGATTTGTCTACCAGCTCGTGAATACGCTTAACAACCTGTTGTTAACCAATCAAGAGTGTTTTTAGAAAACAATAACAATAAGCCGAAGTATGTCCATGGCACGCGCCGATTGGACAAAAGAGAATAAAACACTGATTGTATTAACACGTTACTGCCGTTTTAGGATTTATAATTCCTAGCGGTCGGCACGTGTGGTTCATTTGAAAGGCTCACAAGAGAAAATACAACTGGCTGTAAGAGGCTCCTCAAAGGCGCTGGCTCAAGTATTAGCTTCAAAACCTCATTTTAAATCACGGAGAGTAGTTTTACAGCCAAGAAAACGATGCCTAAGTCATTTTTGCTTCGACGCCATTTTAAGCAGGAATGGAACAATACAAAAGACGATTATCCAATTCAAGGTAAGTGAAGTATTTCCCATTCTAACTTTTGAAAACAAGAATAATGAACGCTAAGGTTTTATACAAAATACAAGGTAACTTACCAGACTTCTATGTGTAAGTATTTTTTTACTCACGGATTATGCATATTTTTAGGACCTTTAGTGCAGATGGATTATTGGGATCGATTCCCGGAACAATCAGAATCGCTGATGTTCAATTTTCAACAGCGAAATAGCTTTGGAGAACTGGCATCAGACGAACATGGAAGATATCTTGATGAGAGAAGAAACCAAGTGGAATTCTTCAGCGCAGGTCGCAGTAATTACACCGATAATATGGCGCCAAATCAAAGTCTCAAAGAAATAGAATTGAAGCCAAACAACCCCAGAGGCATTTCACAAGCAACGGATGAAGAATACATCAGTGCAGAAGCAAGAGATAAAACGCGATCGGGTAAAATCAATAAAAGGTCCCAGCAGCGAGTGAACGAAGAACAAAAACAGCATCGTGAAACCTCCAAGAAGCTGTCCCCATCACACAACAGCCCGACAAACAAGCAGCCATACAGGTGCGATCAGTGCGGCAAGATTTTCAAAACCAAATACACACTTACCATCCACCTGAAGATGCCTTCCCACACTGGCGCCAAGCCGTTTGTGTGCGCCATATGCGGCAAGGGATTTCGCCTATCCAGCACGCTCTGCCGGCATAAAATCATTCATACTTCTGATAAACCTCACAAATGCCACATCTGCGACAAGGCCTTTAATCGCTCATCCACCCTGAAGACTCACATACGCACTCACAGTGAAATGAAAGAATTCGTATGCGACATTTGCGGCAAGGGTTTTCATCAAAAAGGCAATTTGCGTAATCACGTTCTGATCCATACAGGGGAGAAACCGTATCACTGCAATCTTTGTGAGAAAGCGTTCAATAAGCTGTCCAATCTGAAATTCCACATGCACATCCATACAGACAATGCTCCATACCGCTGCCGCTTCTGCAAGACTTGCTTCACCCGACGATGCGATCTCAAACTCCACATTTCTGATTGCAATCCCTAGAATTGAAGAAGGAAAAAAGCAGCCCAAGCGGTTTGCATTAGGTGACAGTTAATCGACATTAACACGTAAAGCAAATGGATGGTTTGCTGATCAAATATTTATGGCGAAGAAGCCAGAGATTTAGATGAACTTTCCTTGTAAAACGTTTTGCTTTTGAGAATCAGTTGAAGACTGTAAAAGCCGTGATAGAGCTACATAATTATCATACAACTTGCGAGGTTGTTTTGTGAGAAGCAGAAAATACTGACTTCATCGTTCTATTTCTACGAAATAATGAATTTTGGTTTAGTTACCGCAACGAACTAGCTAAATGCCACATTACTGAAAATCAAATTTGCTTGCATTGGCTTTGAATTTTAAATATCGTTTTCTGTGTATGTAAAAAATAGAACTTTGTGTTCCAAATAGTATGAAGAAAACCCGTTTGTATTTAAAATGATATTTTGTAAAACAAATACGAGGCACAAATTTATCTTATTGCACTGCTAAGGGCTGTGGCTCCTCGATTGTGAAAACGCACCAAGCGTATACCACTATGTGTTAATCGAATGAACAATAATGTATATTATACTTTGCTGGCAAAGGTATTTGTGTCTTTATTTTTTACCATTATTCCTTCTGCTTTTAAGATATTTGTTTGCTACTTCACAGACAGGTCAGTGAAAAGAACATGTGAAATATCTAAGAAATGCCTTCTTGAGGCAGCAAAGAGACTTATAACTTATTAACAAGTGTCGAACCTGCTCATTAACATAACTGGGACACCGCAATGATAAACCTATAGGCTTTTAAAAGAAAAGACCAAAAAAAAGATAGCAAAGTTAGTTCATTTCTACTTCCAATAATGCAGAAATTCAATGAGTCTTGTTTAACCTGGGGAGGATTCTTGCCTTTGAATCGAACGTTTATTGCTCGGAAGCGATTAAGATGCACAATGAGGGAAAGATTGAACTTTTGTTTTGTTAAACGTTCTTCATTTTCAACCAAAACAAACTTAAAACTTTTAAGATTTGAATATGAAAATCCTAAAACCTGACCCATATTGAGACAAGCATACGGTACAACTCAGCGTAGAAGCGTGGGCAGAGTGAGTCAACGATGTGTTCCTCTTAAAATACGACCTTAACTGGCCTTTTCCGTTAATTTTCCCTGCTTTAGTCCTCGGCGGATCATTTACACCTTATTCATTACTTAACAAAACCACCTGAATCCAATTTAACGTGGAGTTTTGGCTCAACACAAAACGAAATTGATATCAGATCCACTGAACAAAATAAAATTCATCATGACTACGGTTGAGATTGATCTCAAAAACCGTTTTCTTTTGCCTTTTGTGTAAAAGTACACTGTTTTGTGTTTTCGTATGCAAACTGAGCTCAAAACAACACAGGTTGTTTGTACAGTATTGTTAAAGCAATCACAAAGGATTTAATTATCAACAACAGTGCTCCCAGAGAATTGAGATTTGGCGTTAAGTGGTGAACTCATCAACGGTAATTAACGCGCGTGGCTTTTCAAAAGAAATCCTAATTTATTGAAACAGGTGTAATTCGCACAGGCCGCTTGCTGATTTTTTCAACATTGCGAGACAAAGCAAGAAGACAATACGTGGGTGGCTAGATAATCAAGCGCTTAGAAAAGAACGAAAATAGACCTTCCATTCGAAATTAGGAAAATGTTTCTGCATGTAAATACGATGCGATCTTTCTGAACAAACTGAGAGCTATTATTCTATTTTAGGAATTCAAATTTGTAACGAAGACAGTGGAACCGACAAGGGATTGCTAATATTTACTGAAATGTACATTACTGAAAACCAGCTTTGGAGCTATAAAGGAACGTTCAATCTTTTATACGCAAGAAAAAAAATAAGATGAAGAAAAAAAGCATGTAATTTAAAGTGTTCTTATACCCTTTGAAAAGTCTATCGCATAACACATTTGAATGGCGGCACTCCCTACCGAGTAGCAACAGATTATACTATTATTTACGGTATATGACTAATGCGTAAAGCTATATTTCCAGCAGCGAGCATGTGAATATAAAAATTAGTGTCATAGCAAGCTAGAGATAGGCGGCCGCGGCATATGTACACTAAATACGAAAACAACAACTTCTTTTTCATATCAGTTCAGGTACACTAGATTTGCGTTGTTTGCGCGATTATCACTCGATATTGTTGCAAAAAAGTAAATTTTAAATCATTGCTATGTGTTCTTTGTCAATAAAAGTAAATTTTAAAATTTTACAAAGTATATTTTTTTTTTGTCTGATCTATGCGCGGATGTGTGTAATTTGAAATTTCAAGTTAAAAAAAATACATTATATTTCATTTGGCATAAACTGCTTTTTAAAAGTCGGTAAGAGTTGCACTCTCGCAGGCTTAATTGACTTTTTCCCTGAATGAATGCTGTCTAGAATGCGTGTCTTCGCAATTGATTAAAATGAGTTTAATCTTTTAACGTTTTAAAAGTCAATCCTGCATTGATGGAAATTGCATTCAAAGCTGTGACTAAAGATGATCTATTTTTAAATGCTGACAAATTGATGATTGTACTTTTGATATAAAAAATGTTAAAGTTAAATTTTGTTCATTTTATCTGGGAGTTAAAATAATTGCACTTTTAAAATTAAAAACATCCCTTATGTGTAAACGTTTTGCAGTTTTTTTTAGAAAGTTGAAGTAAAAATTAATTTAGCAAAATAAAACATTTGTCCCAAGAAACGACTTTGGATAAAAACTTGACTGCGATTTTCAAATTAAACAAAATATAGTTTACTTTCTAAATTTCCAAAGAATCAATGCAGCGCGGTATAGATTGTTTTGACAATAGCTTTACTATTTTATATTTTTTTGCCGACCAATCTTGATGATCTTAATCAAACAAGCTTGATTTTCGAGTGAACGCGGTGCTATAAAATAAATTCAAATAAAACAATAAAGAAAACTGGCACATTATATATATTTGTTGTTAAATATATTCATAAAATCTGTTCTGCTGTTTCGGGTAGTATTATAGTTATTACTGATACTAAAATTTTGATCTTCGGTTTGGATAGAAAGCTTTCTATATTATAGACGGTATCTTAACCCTGCGAGTCTAAAATCTTGAATAAAGACAAACATATAACTGCCAGTTAAAATATATAAAATCACGCACGAAAATTGTACATATCCAGCGAAAAATTTTTTTAATGTGAATAACCATTAATTATCACCTCTATTAAATGGACACCTCCATTAAGAGGACACTTCTCCTGGTCCCGACCGGCAAAAACGCTCATATCATCTTTGTAATTATCACCTCTATTAAAGGGACACTTCTATTAAGGGACACTTCTCCAGATCCTGACGGCGTCCCCTTAACGAAGGTTCCACTAAGCCATTCGGACATGGAAACATTTGTAAAAGCTTGGGAAAACTCGAAAAAGCCGGTGGGAACTCTTGGCTATGGCTGAGTGTCAGGCTCCACAAGTCTATACAGAATCATGATAAGTCCTTTCTATTTCTCTTGTCGACATTTCGCCCTTTCGGTTTTAAGCAACGTGTTGATACTAATCGCTTGGGTGGCTATTTGGGTCGTAATGTTCCCAAACTAAAGTATACCGTGCAGATAACTTAGCTATTCCTGACTCAGATTACGATATCAGCTTCGTTAGCTAAGCATTGACTGCCCGAAGCGCTCATTAAAGACATTGTCAAAACATTGACCAGTCGCTGGCTCATTCTCGTCATGTCAACATTATCCCTCCTAGTCCCTTGTCAGCCTTTTGTAACACAGGTCCGATTACTCGTGATGTGATGTGATGTGATGTGAAGGGCCGATCATTATTTAGCGGAAGGCAAGGGCCATTTTAGTTTGGAGGAAAGAGTCATTAGTGTACGTGCGCCGTTTTCGGGAGGGCTATAATTTTTTATTTAACTTGTATTTGAGGGGTCCTTGATTTTGAAAAATACTTTAAAGAGTAATGTTATTGTGAGTTCCGTAAAATTTGAACTCGGTATAAATAACGCACCGTAAACTAAACAATAGCTTCGAAGATAAAGCTAGAAACACAGGTTCATTGAAAACCAAAAAGGAATTGCTTGAGAAACTACTTGTACAACTTGTACATTGAAGAACTGTTTGCTACGCAAAAACATGGCTGCTCTACTTTCCACGTGCAATTCCCTCGGGCATACACGTGACCGGAAATACAATGTTCTAGCGGAAGTGCACAATAGCGGAAGTGCTAAAATGGTAGCCACACCGACCCCTAAATGAGAATGCACCGCAGCAATCTCATTTACAAACATATAGGCTACCGACTACGACTGAAACACAACAAACGAAATATAAACTAGAATAACTGTTCACAAGTTCATGACTGTAAAGTCACTGTTCAAAGTCAATGTTCGTGAATTTAAATCAGCTCCTTGTGTTTCTGCAGTATAACTCAAACAGGTCCATCTGTATCGGCTACTCCCTCCATCTCCAGCAAACATAATTTGGTGACTGGGCGTGTCAGTATGGTGGTATTGGCTGTGATACAGGTTTTCCTTTGTACTGTCGCTTGGCGCGCGTCGCCACTGTTGAGCTCGTCTTTACCTTCGCTGTTCGCACTAATCCATCGCGACTCACAATGACCTCTACGACTTGACCAAGGGGCCACTTGCCTCTAGGAAAGGCTTCGTCTGCTATCAGCACCAGGTCACCAATTTGTAAGTTCTTTCTCTGCACATTCCACTTCTTTCTCTCTAACAGAGTGGGCAGGTATTCTCTCGTCCATCGACGCCAGAACAAATCGGCAAGATACTGTGCTTGCCTCCAAGCACGTCTGCTGCTGAGGTCGTCCTTGTCAAACACCAATGGAGGTAAACTTGGACACGGACGCAAATGTAGTAAATGATTAGGGGTCAGCGGCTGCTCGTCAAAAGGGCTGTCACTGTTGCGAGAGAGGGGTCTGGAATTGAGAATATTCACAGCCTCTGCCATAACCGTTGAGAGGACCTCATCCGAGACTAGCTGCTCCTTTAACATCGCTCGCAGGATCTGACGCACGGAACGTATCATCCGCTCCCACGCACCGCCCATGTGGCTCGCCGCTGGTGGATTAAAAATCCACTTAATCTTCTTCTGAGCGCAGAAGTTGTTAATCTTCTGTTGATTCCATTCTTCTACAGCGTTCTTCAGCTCCTTGTCGGCCTTTGTGAAGTTTGTGCCTCTATCACTTCTGATCTGCTCTGGATACCCACGAATACTAACGAATCTTCTAAGTGCATTGATCATAGAGTCAGTGTCCAACGAATGAGCTATTTCGATGTGGATCGCACGGGTCGTCAAACAAGTAAAGAGGCATCCGTACCTCTTCACGTGAGATCTGCCTTGCTTCACTTCAAGAGGTCCGAAATAATCAATGCCGACATTTGTGAAAGGTGGCTTGTTTGGGGTTAGCCTGTCCTCGGGAAAGCTGGCCATGAATTGTTCTCCTGTACGTGCATTCCTCCGTTGACAATTCATGCATGTTCTTATCACACGTCGTACCGCTGACCGCCCTGACTATCCAGAATGTCTCTCTCAAAGACGTTAACACACTTTCTTGACCCATGTGGCCCAGATTGTCATGATACTGCTTAATAATCAGATCAGTCACATGATGCTTGTAAGGAAGAATGACCGGATGCTTTCTTTCATAGACAAGCTGGGCATTACCTAGTCGACCGCCGACCCTCAACAGACCTTCCTTTAGTTGCGGATCCAATTTGTTAATAAATGTTCCAGCTTTCTGAAGGGCTTTCTTTTTACCACCAGAATGATCCACTGATGAGAGTATCTCCACGGTGTCCGGAAAGGATACTCGCTGTACGCGCTTGAGGATTTCCTCTTCAGCTACTTGTAACTCAGTCACTGACAAATGGCCGCACTTCATGAGGGACATTTCGTTGGACCTAACCTGAGACTCACTTGCAGTTGCAATATTCTTCTTTCTCAACTGTGCTTTGATTCGAAGGTACTGCTTGTAACGCAACAACCATGCAACGGCACCCTTTAACTTCCACCAAGAGGAATGATATGAAATCAAGGAATCCAACACGTCGCCCTGAACCGACGAAGTGTATACCTGAGCTTCTCTTCTTACTTCAGGATCATCATCTTCCAAGACTGGAATTTCAATCATTCTTGGCCAGTGGCTCTCATCCTCCCACAAAAACTTGGGACCTTTCAACCATCGATCATTTTTGAGCATCACATCCATCTTCAGTCCCTTTGAACCGTCATCAGCGGGATTACAGTCCCTGTTTACGTAGTGCCACTCGGATGGTTTCGATCCATTGTGTATCACCGTCAAACGATTAGATTCAAATGTGTGGAATCTTTTCGACTCATTATTAATGCACTTCAAAACTGAAGTTGAGTCAGTCCAGTAATGAATATGATGTATTGTCATGTCCAATTCTTCTCGAATAATCTTAGATAGCCTCACAGAAATAACTGCAGCTGTCAGTTCCAATCTTGGGATTGAAATTTCACGCACAGGAGCCAATCTTGCTTTTCCCATCACGAACGCACAGTGAATTTGGTCGTCAGCATCTTTAATACGCAGGTATGCAACTGCTGAATATCCTTGACGAGAAGCGTCCGAGAAGAGGTGTAACTGAGTTTCTTTAACTTCACTAAATTCTCTGGGCTTGAAGCAACGGTCTACTTGTATTCCCTACAACTTGGGAAGATCATCTAGCCAACGTCTCCACTGAGCCCTTTCAGTTTCTTCCAACGGATCATCCCAGCTAAGTCTCTTCCGGCAAAGGGTCTGCAACAGGAGCTTGGCTTTCATGATATATGGGGCAACGAATCCTAACGGATCAAAGACAGAATAAACGGCTGATACTATCCCTCTGCGAGATACTGGTTTCTGATTAACCACCTGCAGGATCTTCTCAAGGACTTCCCAAACAAACTTGTCTTCTTCAATATTCCATTTTAGTCCAAGAGCGCTTTCAGTTGGAAGCCGTTCCAAATCCAAATTGACCACCGATTTCGCTCTTTCAGATTCTGGAATCATGGCCAGCACCTCTCTGTCATTGCTATACCACTTTGTTAAACGGAAACCACCCCTTGAAAGTAAATCACGGAGCTGTCCTACAAGTGTGATTGCTTTCTCTGTAGTGCTTGTCGACTTCATCATATCATCCACATACATGTTACGCTTCACTGTTTCGATTGTCTCTGTTTCAAATTCTCCTCCCTGCAGCTCTGCTGTTTTCCTCAAGCAGAAATTTGCAATACTAGGCGAGGATGTAGCTCCAAACAAATGTTTAACCATTCGATACTCTTCCATCTCTCCAGATATATCTCCATTCTGCCACCACAAAAATCTTAATGCATCACAATCCTTGGGGTCCACCAACACCTGATGAAACATGCCTTCAATATCTGCAACCACTCCAACAGTCTCCTGCCTGAACCGGCTCAAAACACCAACTAAATGATTGGTCTGGTCTGGTCCCTGTAATAATTGTTGGTTCAAAGATGTACCTCCATATTTAGCTGCGCAATCATACACGACTCTCACCTTGTTAGGTTTGAGAGGATGTGTTACAGGATGGTGTGGAAGGTACCACACTGGTCTGTCCCTGGGTTCCAGTTCTTCTTTGGGAATCTTCTCTGCATGGCCCTTTTCAATGTATTCATTCATCGTGGTCTTGTACATCTCATACAAGCCTTCATCTCTCTGGAGTCGCTTCTTCAGTAGCAAGCCTCTTCGTTCTGCAACTACTCGGTTATTTGGTAAGTATGGTGGATCACATCGCCAGGGCAAGGCAACTTGGTAGTGTCCATCTACCTGTGTGATCGTTCTCTCCATAACTTCTAGAGCTCTCTTATCTTCTACTGATGGGCAAACTCTAGTCTCTACTTCAGAGTTCTCAAAGTCTGTTTTCCATAGCCTTTCTAACTGCCCACGCAATTCTTCATCACGGGCTTCAGATTCAATTTCTTTGTCGCAGTACAACATGGGATCGGCCTCCTTCAGCTGGCCATTCATTACAACTGTCAATTCTTCTGTAGGAATGCTTTCGATAACATCTTTGACATCTGACTGTCTAAAGCCTTGATTTACAGATTCACACAGACCTTCATCTTGCAAGTTTAGAACACTGTCCTGAACCACCGTGCTATCCAAAGTACGCACAAAATTCGCTGAGCAATCAGGAATGTCCTTTTCACCACCTACAGGACCTATCACCGTCCATCCTAGGCTATACCTGACTGCAACTGGTTCTTCTTCACCTCCTACCTTGTACTCTAGAGGTAGGAGCAAACTTGGTTTCTCTTTCAGGCAAACCAATAACATTACTTCTCGATCTGCTACTTCTCGCAGTTCAATGTCACGCAAATGAGGCCAGTTCCTAAGGTCTCCTCTCTTGGCAATACAGTCCTTTGAGATTGGCATTTCGTTCACTGTCCTGACATTCGACATCTCTACCGCCACTGATTCATCCAATGACATCACTACAATGTCTAGCAACTCACTCTTCACCTTGGTTGATCCTGTCATTCCTGATAACGTGAAATCCAACTTAGTACCACTCACTCCAAGTTTCTCTTGCAAGCGTTCATGACAAAGAGTTACTTCTGAACCACTGTCCAACAAGGCATATGTTTCAACTGGTAACTGGCTGCTTCCCTTTGCCATGACCTTAACAGGAACAACACTGAGGCAAACTCGCTCACCGACCCCAGTTGCAGCAGTTACAGTAACTCCATCTTCACCCCTTGGTGCAACACTTGTGATGCTGGTCATGTTAGGCTCTGATCTCGTTTGACTAGGTAGATTCTGATTACCATCTCCAACAATGGCATTGCCTGGAGGGGGATGAAGTAATGTGTTGTGTTCCCTGCTGCAGCCATAGGACTTAGGGCAGTTTCTTGCATAATGTCCACCCTGGAGACACTTGATGCAAAGGCCTCGTTCTTGAACAACTTTCTTCTTGTCTTGATAGGATAGATTCTTAAACTTGTCGCATCTCCACACTCCGTGTTGGCCAGGGCACACTGCACAGGCTAGCTTCTCCCAGTTCATTCTACGCGAATCTCTTTGCTGGGGACGGACACCTGTTGTTAATGACGTGACTCTTTGAGAAAATCGACCGCGGTCCTCCCTTCGCTTGATACCTTCCTTCTCTCTCAGAGAGCTGGAGTTAAGATCTTCTCCAAATTCATTGTTAACGAGTATCGCTCTGTCCTTCACTAATTTCAGAAAATCTGCAAATTTTGGCCTTGACTCAGTCGCAATGATTCTTCCGGCACATTCCGTCCACTTCACCCTCATGAACAATGGAAGCTTTTTGTTTAGTTCTTTCAACGTATTTGTGTGATTCAAGTCGCTGACGTATTCTGGGCCCATGCCTGAAAGTGTACGATTAGCAACCTCTAAATGTCTGGCAAACTCTAGTAAGCCCGGTCCATCCGCTTGCTTCAAGGGACGTAAACTCTCCAATTTTCTAATGTGCGCCTTCGCTATTATATGAGGCAGTCCAAAGTTCTCACGCAAAGTCTTCTTAGCAACAAGATAACCCTCATCCATTGGCAGATTCACACAACTTTCTATGGCTTCGCACGCCTTGCCATAACAATGTTGAATTAAGAGTTGTAACCTCCTGGAGTTATCAGGATTATCTTTCTCTAGGCAGGTCTCAAAGTTATGCATAAATGAGACGTACTTTATTGGATCTCCATCAAAACGCATGTACTCAACCTTCGGGGTAGAAACAACTTGACGCAGTGCTTGTACCATCTCTGCTCTGCTATCTGGTGTCACTGACACGGGCTCTTGCATTTGATATTCAGCTTGATGTGTGCCAGAGGTCTGGGACCATAATGCCTGGGTTGACCGCTGTTGGTATCCCTGTGGTGCTAATGGTGCCTGCACTTGCTGTGGTACATTTCCTGACACTGCTGGATTCATGGCAGATGTTTTCAATGTGCCAGTGTCCTTTGCATTGTTTGATTCCTCTGCTTGCTTACATGTACAGGCTTCGTCAGCATAAACAATTCGCTCAGTTACCGAGAATACTGGGTTGGGTGCTGTAGTGCTGGTTGGCTCGCATGCCTTGGCGCTTGAAGTCATAACTCTGTCATTGTCCCTAAATGTAGGTACTTGCTCCAAAGGTGCAGGTCCTTGTACTGGTTGTTTCAGTGGTAGTGTTAACTGAGACTTTGCCGGCTCTTGCGTTTGATGCTCAGATGGGTGTAAGGGTTCTTCAGGGATCAACTCTGCTAAACGCTCCTTGTACTGACCCTCCTTGCATTGGTCTTCAAACTCTTCATAAACGTTAAGGCTCGCTATAGCCCGCTCTTCTTCCATCTGAGCCTCCAATATGTCCTTCTGATATTGAAGCTTGCTCATTTTACGCTGTAACTCCTGCTCACGCAATACTTGTTTGGTCTTCAGTTGAGCAAGGGCGAGTTGTTCCTTTTTTCTTACCACATTGAAGCTGAACTTGAACAAGAGGACCCACTTTTTTGACTCTTTCTTGACTTTATTGAAAGGGATGTAGAAGCATCTCCCCTGTTCTCAAGTGACATAGTTTTTAACTTCCAAGAATTAATTACAGTGTCAAACGCTGCCTTCCGTGCTATCTGATCTTCATAACTAACTCGGGCCTTCTCGAGTTCTTCGTAACGACTAAGAACATCAAGGCATTCAATGTACTCTTCGTGGGTCTTAATGAATCTCCGCCAAACTTCCTCATATGAATCTTGTTTCAATTTCAAGTCCTCCAAAGTTACACAGTTCTTCATTAGGTCTTGAATGTTTCCTCGTACTCTTGTAAGGGTTGCAATATAACCTGTGCGAGAATTCCCCAGTGTGTTCGCGCTTTCTGCTGTTCTGCCTTCGAAATTTGTCTTACTCGCTTCTTTGATGCGGGAACTTCTTCTTAATTGGGTTTCAATGTCCGTTTCCGACGCAGCCTCCCGGGCGTCCTGTTGATCAAATTTGCTACCAACGGGCAGCGATTGAACAGACATTGTTTTCTCGCTTTACTGATGTCCACAAAACAAACAAACGCTAATAAACACGAAACACAATATGGTAATCCTCAAATGTCTTACCGAAGCCAGTTTAGTCTCTGACAATGAAGTTTAAAACGGTCTAAACGTTCCAAACAGATCTCAAGGCGGTCACTCACTCGTGAAAAGGTAAACAAGTCTCACAATTCTTCTGCGTAGGGCAATATTTTCCCCGGGAACCAAACGATCCAAATCGCCGCCAAATAGTTTGATGAGCAACAAACTCCACTTAACAAACAATCGCTGGATGAACAGTGTTCTCCCTCAGAGTGTAAATAGTCCAAAGATGTCACCACACAATTCGTGAAGCCGTGTCCTCCCTGAGAACAAGCGATCGATGAATTTCGCAAAGAGTTCTTCAACTGTGAGTTCCGTAAAATTTGAACTCGGTATAAATAACGCACCGTAAACTAAACAATAGCTTCGAAGATAAAGCTAGAAACACAGGTTCATTGAAAACCAAAAAGGAATTGCTTGAGAAACTACTTGTACAACTTGTACATTGAAGAACTGTTTGCTACGCAAAAACATGGCTGCTCTACTTTCCACGTGCAATTCCCTCGGGCATACACGTGACCGGAAATACAATGTTCTAGCGGAAGTGCACAATAGCCCTTTCCCTTTGTCTCTCTCAGTCGACGGAGTTAAAATTTTCTGTTAGCAGTATTTTGCCTGAATTTAAATCCAGCGCCTTTCCTTTGGTACAGCAATCAAACAGACAAGTCTACAAACGCAAAACTACTTCGCAAAGGCCGGTTTTATTTTTTTGCTCAAAGACACAAGCCAAGTCAAAGGGTATATCACACAAAACGTAACAGCTGACGACAACATGTATCGGGACAGTAGTTAAATCCCAACTTCCATCGACCATACACACTCTAGTTAAGACGGTCGTGTTTATCACCTATTCGCAATAAATAAAATACATTGTTCTACAAATTTTACTGGATCTATGGCGCATAGCAGGACATGGAACATTCGCTGAGGGGCCAAACAGCGGACGGAAAGAGAGATTATCTTCATACGGTTTTCCAGTGTTGCGATTTCGGTCGAGAGGTGCCATTCCGTGATTTTTACGCTTCGCGTAATAACGAGATAAAAAATGTTTTGTTTGAAAAGAACTAATTCTGCTTGCTAAAAACTCTCGGCCGAGAACCCCAATTACTGGAAAGATATGGTAAAATCGGCTAGGGGACACTGCAGGGTACTGTGAGCTACTGTAGGAGGAGTGGACATGGTGGCTCATCCCGCATAACCCGTGATCAGGCGTCTTTTTTACTGGAGCGAAAGTCGGTGTAGCGCGAAAAAAAGACGGCTGATTGCAGGTTACATCCCGCAGGAGGTCCCGATCATGGAATACCAGCGAATACTGAGCATATCTTACGACCTGTTGCCGAAAACCTAAAGCGAATGATATACGTTTCAATATCATGCAACAATTTTTTTGTCAACACATTCAACATTTTAAAATGATTGATGGTTGTCGTTCGATCTCCCCGGGAGGGTATTCGACAGACACTTGGGTAGGGGGGTGGGGCCGGGACGCTCAAACCCTGTTTAAGACAGAATTCTTCATCAAGTTGTAACTTGTAGCCTATTTCATTTCAACATTCAATATGACTGGATAACATCTGTTCATCAACACATGTTGAAGCGTGTATAAACATGTCACAGGAAGACCCTGATCGATCTGTACATGTGATCCACATTCAGGTAAGATGACACCCTGTCTCTCTAAATGTTACCTTACTACTTTATTGAAATAAATTGCTTTGTTAATCTGCAAGTCTGGAAGCGTACAGTAAGTAATAGGCCATTTGCACGATGGCGTCATTTGACTACAACTACCAGAAATCATTTCGTTTTTCCTTTCTTATTTAAATTTTGTAATCCCAGTGCGGTTTAAATAACAATAGCCCTAATTTGCACTACAAAACAAAACACTGAAGGATTCTGGTAGTTGTATTCATATGACGTCATCGTGCAAATGACCTATTGCCAACTTTGGTGCTTTTTATCTGTTAATCTGTTTGTTTGTTTGTTTGTTTGTGTGTTTATTTGTTTGTTTGTTTGTCTGTTTGTTTGTTTGTTTGTTTGTTTGTGTGTTTGTTTGTTTGTTTGTTTGTTTGTTTGTTTTGTTAGGTCCTTTTTATCCAACATCGCATCGCACCGGTACCTTCGATTTCCAACAACATTTTAAAAACGCTGCATTTCTTAATTTACAATTTTTAAAAGTTTAATTATATTAAGAGGGTATAACGGTGGAATTTTAAAGACGGAATAGTCGGCGAAAATTATTTTTGAAATATCGATTGGTGCTCATCTACTAATTATTAACTTTTTTTCTAAATTTGAGAAATCCCTCACCCTTTTCGTTTCTCTCAAATACTTCTAAAAATAATCTTCACGTACAAACCGATGGAGGCATTTTTGGATTGCTTAAAACGTTAAGCAGATAATTAATTGTATAAAACCGATCTACGACAGCGCAAAAATAGCAATTTACTGTAATGCTGCCTTTTCTCAGCTTTCAATTAGCATAATTGAAACTGACACAAAAATGCAAACCGCTGATCAGTGACAGATTCATGCTTGGATTCAGGATGGGGCAGTGGGTGACACTGAGTGAGTGAGTGATTGAGTGAATGAGTGAGTGAGTGAGTGAGTGAACAATATCTCAAATGAAAACATAAATGCAGCCCTTCGGGCCGGATTCAATTTAACTAAAAGACAAAACCTGAGTCTTCCGTGTGCCTCAACTAGATCCGCCACTAAAACTATATTTTTCCTATATTGTTTCGGGGTAGGAACTTAATCAACAGTTTGATTAGCGGTCATCACTACTGGGATATTATCCAATATCTCTCTCGTCTCTGTTTATGTTTCTTTCGCTGTAGTCTCTCAGATGACTTTCTGGTATTTCCTGATCATAGTCAGAATATCGATACCTGACTGCTAACCACAGAAACACAGCCGCATTCATTAGCATGAGCCCAGCCAATAGAAACATGTAGTATTCCAGCGAACCTTTGTTGAGGTCATCAGGATACCACTGACCATCTGACGCATGTTTGACAATGGAAGCCAACGCTGATGCGACGTAATAACCTAAACCAATCATCGCCAAGCAGACACCCATCACCACGCCGCGCAGGTCAACAGGAGACTGGGAATAGGCAAATTCAAGACCTGGAAAGAAAACACACTTTCAACTTAACAGGAACCTACAGGACGTATGGATGCTAAATGAATGGCCAGGGAGGGAAATGCAAGGCAGCAAGGCGGGGGTGGGGATGGTGGGGATGGTAATAATGATCGATCTCAACCAGTCAAGGCGGCAACACCAAAGGAAAACATTACATTCTTCATAACACGGCTTCACGATTTGTTCCGACTCACGTAATTACTATGTGTCCAGGAATTTGAATTTACAGATACATATTAGACTGTTGTCCTGTGCAATTGTAAATGTCATTGTAAATATAGCTGTGAATAATTACAGTACCTGTTACTCCCACCAGAGCCTCGCTTGCGCCTTGTAGAATGTACTGCGGTACTTGATAAAACACACTCATAGTGGACGCGTTCACAGTTTTATCGAGCACTTCTTGCTCAAACGTCCCATGAGTGTTAATGATGTGTTTTCTTTCAATTTCAATGATTCCCGCCAAAACAACTGAGCCAGCGGCAAACAGCAACCCGACACCGATTCTGCGCAGTGGTGTAAAGTTGAAGCCGAGATGGCGCAGGCCTGGGTACACAACTCGGTCGATAAAAGGAATGAGAAGCAGCAAAGAAATGTTTTCGAAAATGCTGAGTGAAGCTGCAGGGAAAGATATTTTGCCAGTGACCTTTAAATCCATGTAAGAAGCTTGTAGGACATATGTGGTAAGACCCTAGGGAAAATCAAACAAAAGGCTGTCACGTTTTAAGACAACTCAATAATTAACAGTATAACTAATCAGTGTATGGTTCAGTCTTGCGATGTCACTAAACTCAGACAGTGTCTTTGAATAAGCGAAGTAAATATTCCAGTCTCGAGCCCTCAGTTTGCGTCATATAGCAAATTTGAATGACTCAACACAATCCTCAGATACTATTCCTTGCTTTTAAGACGTTAAAGTATAAAGGCAGCAAACTTTAAACCACTTATTAGCCCTATGTATCAAATCGCTCTCTTTCTGGAATACGTTTTAAGATATCAAAATAAAAAACTATTCGGCCACATTGATGAAACTACTCATTGGCAGGCACTGAACTACTAAATTTTAAAAGCCAAATACCACACGTTCTGCACAAACAGGCGCCAAGACAAACTATGCTTCCAAAGCTACATGCTGCCATTCCAAACAAAAATCCAAATAATAAAAGAAATTTCAACTGCATAAAATGTCTGCGGACATTTTACCGAAGGTGGGCAGTTCTGCTTTAACGAGTTCTTCATTTCGTAGTAGTAGTCTTGATTATTTCAGTCTTAATAGAATATGATGTTTTCAAAAAACAGTAAATAGTATCAGAAGCCCATTAGTGTTGTATTGCACAATGAATTACATTGTAATCACATTAGCTTTGTATATTGATTATTATATAGTAACTGTAATTAATAGTAATTATAATAGTAATGCTATTTTTATAGAGCGGTTTTCAATTGAGTATCGAAAGTAATTAAACGATTGCTTTGGTTTGGCATTGCTACGCTTTGTGATTGGCTAAAAAATCTTGCGCCACTTTCTCGACCAATCAGAAGTAAAACTAAAACCAATCGTGACTTGCTCGTACGCGTTTTCCCGCGCTTGGCGCCGGCCACACGTATTTGCTTCGAGTTCTGATTCGTTCATTTGATTGTGTGCGTCTGCTGTGATTAGTTAACGTAATTATTTTGGTTTTGGTTTTACGAAACTCAATTGAAAACCGCTCTAGTAATGTAACGATGTAATTGTAAATGTATTAGTGGTAGCTGCTCCAATGTATATAGAACTGAGATAAAACATAAGCGCGGAGATAGAAAATTTCTCTTCGAGTGCTCACTCGATATGTTCCGAGTTTTCCCTAAGATTTCAGACGAAGATCTGAAGATGTTTCGATTGTAGACCAGCACCGTTACAGGCAAACATGGTAGCTAACGTAAAGATATTAATTTCTTTACTCTTCACAGTGAAGATAAAATTGATATCTTGTAAACATGTCTTAAAAGACGTAAAATGTTTGACACTGGCTTTTAAAAAACGTAAAAACAAACGTTGTGTAAGAAATACATGAAAAACGTTTCAACCTAAGAACTTAGGTCTTCTTCGGTTTAGATGGAATGAGAAAAGGTCCAAAAAGTTATGCAAATGTGCTGGCGTGCGAGAAGACAACAGAATAAATTAATAAAGGGAAGCGTAAATGTCAGGAATGTCTACGTGATCATTAACTGAGTTGGGGTCTCTTTGGGAAAGGAGGTTTACAGAAAACCTACCCACACTGACAAATACCTCGATTTTGGTTATCATCATCCCACACAGCACAAACAATCTGTTGTTAACCGTGGAGGGGGTACTCCCTATAATGGACTATACGGGAATGCTCGGCCCGAAAGGGGTACCTTTTTGAGGCAGGAGTTATATGAAAGGGTCGGGATTTCACGAGTTGAAGTATATGAAACGGTAGGGATTTCACGAAGAATAGGAAAGGGTAGCGAAAACACGAGTTGAAGTATAAAAAAAGGTAGGGAAAACTGCCATTTAAGTATTATAAAAAGAGCCTTTAAAATATATCAAACAGACGCACATAAAGGCTATATGAAAGGGGTACCATTTTTAATGGAAGGCATATGAAAGGGATACGAATTTCAATTAAATGTATATGAAAGGGGTACCTTTTCTGTCAAAAACGGTAGATGAAAGGGGCGGAGCATCCCCGTACAAAACTTTGTTGAATAACACCCCCTCCCCTTGCGGGTTGTTAATACTCTTTTAAACAGAGCAGACAAGATACTATCGACTAACGCGGGCAAGCGCAGAGAATGTAAAGACGTTTTCAAGGTTTTGGGCAGACAACAATTATCCTTGCAGCTCATTAAGAAGTGTGACTCCAAAAGAAAATCGTCGCCTCCAACTTCTGAAATCCATGATGCGTCTGCCGATACTCAGTCGCCCAAGAAGAATTTCGTTGTTTTACCATACATTAGAGGCACCTCCGAAAAGATCTCTGAGTGCTGCGAAAAGAAGGCGTTAAAGTCGGCTACAATCCTGTTAAAACATTACATCAATATTTCCTAAGACCTAAAGACAGAGTCACATCGCAAGAAATAAAGGAAGTTGTTTACAAAATAAATTGTTTAAACTGCTAATTCGTGTACTATGGACAAACTGGAAGATCTGTCAGTACTAGAATTTCGGAACACAGAAGAGCATTCCGCACTTTTGCCTATAATTCCAAGATCGCGCAACATGTACATCAACACGATCACAACATGGATTTCGAAAACATTAAGATCATCGGCAGAGCGAGAAACTATCACACACGACTATTTCTGGAATGGTGGTATTCCTAAAGAGACCCCAACTCAGGGAATGATCACGAAGACATTCCTGGCTTTAGTTTCCCTTTATTAATTTATTCTGTTGTTTTCTCGCACGCCAGCACATTTGCAAAATTTTTATACCTTTCATTGTTATCTTTTCTCATTCCATCTGAACCGAAGAAGACCTAAGTTCTCAGGTCGTAACGTCTTTCAAGTAATTCTTACAAAACGTTTGTTTTTACGTTTTTTAAACATGAGCCAGTGTCAAACATTACTTTTAAACCATGAATCCTGGCTGCAACTTTAGTACATTAACATGTTGTCTGTTGAAGTGACTATTAACAAAAAAGTAATGTAGTATTGCCGTTACAAAATCGCAATTAATTTACAAAATAATGCTTTTTACCTGCCCAAATATTGTCCAGTACAGTATAAATGTTAAAAATATTGGCACCAATCGAACCACCGACTTAACACCTTGCACCATTTCATCGGAGAATTTGCCTCCTTTTGCCATCTTAGCTCCATCAAGCCAGTGGGTCAAATCCGGGGATCTCTTACAGCAAAGTTTGTGCTTCAGGCCTTTACCAATGATACGCAACGTGTCTGTCAAATAACTGCCCTGTGGGGGGTAGAGTTTGTAGTGCTTTCTCCCAATAAGCAGTAGAATGGTTGCTAAAGTCATTGATACCGCAGTAATGAGATAACCATAGAAAAACGACACTTCTTGTTGAACGTACACAACAATGGTAAAAGCAAGCAGCCCGCCAACTTGAATAAACCAGTAAAACCAGTCGAAGAATTTCTGTACCACTTCTTTTCCCTCTTTCTCTACTTGGTCTGCACCCATTGGAGAAACGTTTGCCTTGATTCCCCCTGTTCCTATAGCAATAAGAATGAGTGACACAGCCAGGAATCCTTCTTTACTGGGAATGCTCAGGGCATAGGCTGCTGGATAGCTATAAGTGGTGGCTGTGAGGACAGCCGTACCGGCTAAGTAGAGCAGCGAGCATCCATATATGGTATTGTATCGACCGAGAATTGTGTCAGCTAGCCATCCGCCAATTACAGGAGTGAAGAAACAAGTTCCTAAAATCAAATAAATGTTTTATATCAAAGGGAACGATTCGACATAGCGTGACGAGCAGAAGAGTAAAACATAGCGGGTAACATGTGCAGGTGGGTCGGTATAAGGGTTAAAATGATCGATGTGAAGCTGTATATTATGCTGTACAATTCAAGTATCAAGTGAAATCCTTGTGCTATCACCATTCAAATGAAACGGCTTTTAAGCAGTTCCTGTGGTACTGTTTATTATGTGTACATCACCTCTATTAAGCGGTCAGGTATTCCCCGACGGTGACCGCTTAATAGAGGTTTGCCTGTATTATGCTATACAAAGTGGTTCTGTTGTTACACTTTATTACCTGTTATTTTGTATTTTTTATATGTGCAAATAAATAAAAAAAAAAATACAAAGTGGTTCTGAGTCTACAGATGAAATTCTAAAGTGTGACCCGGTTTAAATGGAAGCTACTGAGGAAAACTTTCATGTGGTACTGTTTATTACGCTGCACAAGGTTCTCTGAGTATATGGATGAAATCGTTTATTTACTTATGAGATGAAAGATTTTGCTCATCAGTGCTATAATCGGGAAATTCACTAAATTCGATGAGTCTAACTATACAGTTACACATTGAAAATTAACTGATATACAGTTAACTTTATATTGAAAATATAAAATATACACTAAACGTTTATACCTTGAAAAGCCAAAGTAATTGTACTGGGTAATGGAGAAGCAAGCTTGAGAACATCTTTACAATAAAACACCAGATTGGCTGTCACGCCATAAAATGTCAGACGCTCGCAAAGCTCGACAAACAGAATGCATAGAACCACAAGGTATCTGCTTCGCTTTGATCGCTGCTCGTCTTGCTCTGTTGAATGAGCGCCTTCTACAGTGACAGTGCTCTGCGCTGCTAGTTGTTCATGCCTGCTGTAATCATCGTCGATCAATGGGCAATTTATATCCGCCATCACATTGGTCTGCATAAAGAAACAAACTTAGTGTTCAGATGAAGAAGTAAGTACGTAAGTAGTAGACGCCGTTTTCTCGCATAAAACTGAGTGATGAAGAGGTCTACGTGTGTAACTTACTTGTGAGGGGGCGCCACAGATGGCAAGATGCAAAGAAACTTATGCTCGGTTATTTTAGGATGAGGAAATGGCTCATGATATATAATACTGTAGTGGTACTCGGGGGGAGCGGTACTCCCCCAAAATGCCTAAACGGGTATGTGCCGCCCATTGGGACTCCTGATCTAGAACGGTGTATTCATTTTAGAGACGTTTCCTAGAACGGGGTATTTTGAGGGCAAATTCTTTCTAAAACATGGTTCAAATTTGGAGACCCGAGCGGCACATACCCACCCAAAACATAACCTATTGAAAATTTCTGGTTCGTACCTTCAGGCCAACGCGAGGAGCTTACGCTACAAGACGTATTTATTGGAAAATTAGAAAAAAGTGAATTGTTGAATTATCTTTTAATCCTTGCAAAATTGCACATTTGGTTGTGTCGGAAACATTCAAAAATTCCAAATGTTGATATATTTAAAGAATTAGTTGACTTGAAATATAGAACTGAGAAATATATAGCAGCAAAAAATAACACGCAGAAAAAATTTCAGGCTAGATGGCATTTTTACATAATAAATAACAACTGGATCAAAAGTCAGCACGTGTAGGATAACTATTGTACATGTACATTAGAGACATTGTTAAGATGTTAAATTGAGAGTCTTTGTTAACATTTTTGTATGAAAAATAATGGCAATAAATATGGGGAAAAAAAAGTAGCTAATACGTCGCCTGAGTTTGTTCTCCTATTAACGTTTCCGGGTAGCTCGTGCAGTGATGCGGAGATATTCTGATCCCAGTATAGGTGGTTCGTCACATGGTATATTAACAATGTTGTGTGCCGAGTCTCAACCTTTCAGTAGTTGTGGTTCGTCTCATCAATCCTTCAAAGTCAATGGAGTCAGTGCATGTGGAGAAGACACCGACACCGTAACAAACTGTGTGACCGTTCGTATTTTTAAATTTAGAGGCAATGTTTGGGAATATCGAAAATGCTCATATTGTCGTAATATACTGCCATGAATATTTACATATAAGATCAAAATAAACGTATTGAAATGTTGTGTGTTGCCACGGTTCTTGTAGCTGAAAACGGCGAATTTTAGCGATTTGAAGGATTTTGCGTTGGACGTTTACCTGATCTGAGCGTATAGTAGAGAGAACGCTCAGGTAAACGTCCAACGCAAAATTAAATCCTTCAAATCGCTAAATGATTCGAACGGTCACACAGTTTGTGTGGGGCTCCTGTGGTCTGATTATCGGCTCGAGGTTGGCACCAGAGGTCATTAGCGGTAAGTGTTGGAGATGTTTTACTCGCATGTGAATAATAGCAAATACTTTATATAACATTTGTTGCTGAATCAGTATTATTACCGTCAGTGAACACTCCTTGAGTCGAAAATCAACAATACTTTTGAAATTTTGGATCTGCTATACAGGTATCGTGTAATACAGTACTGTACATCATGTCCAAAAGTCCACGTGGTTAAGTTTGGTTAATTAAATAGCTGTCTACTTTATAAAACAGAAACTGATGTTAAGCTTTTGATTGTTGGATTAATGATCCAGTCTCTGGCAACCATGAATTTGCATACGGTATTTTATTATACATGGATGAAGTATGTAGTACACAGTCTGCCAGCAACATCTTCACACTCGAAGGGGTTGATGAGCAAAATAGCTGATTTGATTGACAAAAACTAACAACGGCTATAAACGTATATTATCAAAGAATAAAACCTTCTTTCATGAGGTCGATCTGTAGAAAATTTAATAAAGAACAAACGGCGATCGATCGTTTTGGATCGACTACACCAGCCCGAAGTCAAGATGGCGGTCCCGCTACTTGTTCCGAATTATATATTAAACAGAATTACAAAAAAACGCGCCCACAAAACAATAAACAATTTATACACACAGACAATATGTGCAACAAAGCTTACACACTTACGCTCAATTATATAGTAAATAACAGCTAAATGATAGCCTGTAGTATCCTTCTCTTTGTTTCACTTCAATGGCGTCCCCACCCTGAACAGCCAAGCGAAGTCCTGACTCGTTGATATGTGAAGTCATACTGATAGTGATGAGTCGGTCACGACCGAATAATTGTAAACATGAGAGAGTCACCCCTCCCTCATTAATGGGAGTTGAATAAGTGAATACGGACGTGCTCCAACACACGTCATTGCTAATGAAAAAATAGAAAGCGCGAAAATTTAAATTTACCGGCGCTGTACATATTTGTATGGCTGATACAACTGTTGTCGAACCGCAGCCGTATGCTTGTTTATATTTCATATGTATCCCTGGGTACGGATTCTCTGAAAGAAGGAGCCCATGAGACTACTGAAACCCACTTAAGCTCATCCATCCAGCTCATCCTTCTAGTTTTTTTCCTTTTTCTAAGTTTGTATGTTTAATCTTAGTTAGGACCTTTCTGAAAACCACATAATTTTGATTGAAAGTTTCCTAATAAAAGATTAATACTACAGATGAACGTGAAGTTTGATGATGAAGGTGGCTCGCAACGTTTCATTTTTCTCCATGGAGTCTCTTTTAAACTCAAATTTTCATAAGAAAAACAAACTTTGATTTCTTTCATACCTCACCAAAGTTATAACAAATGACCGTGAATTCGTTCTATTTTTTCCCTGGTTTCCATGCAACGATGGTTACCATGGCAACAGCAGCGTATTTAGTCCTTTGTTCTAAGCGCTGAAGTGACAACGCGTGATTGACATTGTAGGAGGCACCGAAACGGAACGGAAAGTAAGGCTGGAGAAAACACGCTAGAACAAAGAACTACGCTAATGTTGCTATGATAATATTATGATATTATATATTATTTTTAATTAATTATTTATTTATTATTATTTACCTGATTTTACTAATAATTTGTGTTTGCTAATTTTGATTGTAAATTATACAACCTGCCTTGATTAGCTTTGCTATTTGCAGGTTGTATATTTCTCTAATTTGTTAAATTAAATTATTGAAATAATGATGATGATGATGATGATAACCACTGTTGCTTAGAAACCTGTGAAAAATAAAGCCAGTATTAACTTGGTGAATTATGAAGGATTTCTGCCCGAAATACACCCAAGCGAGCCTGCGTAACGTCAAGTTTGAACTTAGATTTCTACTTCTCAAGCGGCAATTTTTATGATGATGTCTCATTGACAAATGTTAAGCTGAAACGTAAATTATGCATTACAGAAACTTAAACTTTGGTTAGCGTCTAATCCGCCTCTTGGTTTTCCCAGGGGACAGTGGCACCTGTTCGGCCATAACGAATGTCCGTTTTCGCCGGAAGTGCAAGTACAGAAATTAGAGGGATTAAGCATAACGTTTTTTTTTTCCGCGAACGGCAAAAATCAACTTTTGCCATCTATCGCCGTTTGGCGTTTCTACGTGAAAGAGCTTGAAAGTGAGTTGAGTTTCGCGTTTGTCATGAACATGTAAATTATTTTCTATTTATCTGGTAGATTTATTTAACCCATTCACTCACAGAGTCAATTATGGAGACATGTAGTGTAGTTCTAACTTTTGAGTCTGTGGATGAAATCCTATGGTGCGACCATTCAAATGAAACCTCTTCAGCAGTATCCTCTTCAGCAGTATTTTTATAGCGGAGCACTTGCCAGGCCGAAGGCCTGGCTGCGCAGCTCCATACTCATAGAACCTATCGCCGTCATTTTTCATGGTCATGGCTAGCGGAATGTTTCGCGGGCGCGTGTCCGTCCGCCCGCCGTGGACCCGCCGTGTTGGAACAACATCCGGGATCTTGAAAGCAAGGCTTTGTTTTTCGCGCGGCCACACAGCCGTGAGCTCGGTAAACACTTTAGTTGTTTTGTTGTGTCCAGCGGAGAATTAAAGTCGTTATTTTCCTGCATTTTTTCGCGGTTTGCTACACAAGACAGGGATACTAATTAAGGAATACTCAGAAGCCGCTTTAGTGGAAAAAGACGAGCTTTCAGGGATAAAATTTTGCTTCGAGGAACTTCATGTATTACGTTTTTATCAATGCGGGAGATCTTTGTTTTCTTCGGATTTCAAAACCAGAAGCGGAGATTTGAATTTCCAAGCAAGCGAGGAACTTAAAGGTAAAACAGATTACAGTTTTCGATGAGAATTTATATTGATATCAATCTGTGAGTGACTTTTTATTAGTATTATTGTTAGTTTTGGAGAATTGATTTTAAAACATGCTTAATTTCAGTTGTATCGATCTCTTGAATTTCATCGAAGAAAGCTTAAACTCGATGAGTTATAATTAAATGGTACGCGTTTTGCTTTTAAACGTAAATTAATGGAGATTTGAATAAATTTTTTCGAAAGAAGATTGTGTTGTCCATTTTTATGTGTTTGTTCATTCATTAGATAGATTGAAAAGCGATTTTATATAAACAAAACAAGACTTTGATTTTATAGTACAGTTCTATCTTCACTCGCATCGCCTTATGCAAATATGTTTGTGTATTTTTGCAATTTTTGATTTTCAAATCAGTTTCTCGGGCAATTTTTGACAAACATAAACTGTATTTTATTCGGAAAATAGTGGTGCTAGTTATTCTAGACAGAGAAAAGTTGTTTTTGTGAACTTTTGTACGGTCTATAAAAATGTACTGTGCAGACGGTCGCGTTATACTGTTTTTGAGAATTGCTAAAATTGAAAATAGCCCATTCGTCAATCTTAATTCTTGTGCTTCCAACCTTTCACCTTAGTTAAGTTTCACCTTAGTTAAGCTTGTTCAAAGTGCGACGCTGTTAGGCTTGGACTATGTATATATATTATGGTACCATTTGTTCTAACTTTTGAGTCTGTTGATGAAATTCTATGATGTGACCATTCAAATGAAACCTCGTCGGTACTTCTTTTGCACGGTGCCATTTGTTTCTTGAATTTTGATGTTTGGCACTCTTGGGAGTTAAAGGGTTAGCAATTTGAGGGAAAGTAAAGATAATCAACTTGAAGCTGACGTTTGCCGTTTGCCGTAGAACGCGGTGCTTAATCTCTCTATACTGTAATTCAAATTCCGTTTAGACACAAAATATGTCAGTTTACATCGTGAGACAAATAACTACATTAAAAGCTCTTCTTTGGAACACTCTTCGTAAGAGACCCGCAGCAGCTTCCTCTGTGATCAACCTCATGAAACCTCGCACACTGAAATTCATTCTTAGTAAAGAAGTATTTTCGTCTACCACTAGTTAAGTTATTTAAACCAAACTAGCAAAGGCTATGGAATATCTACTGATTTGTTGACAAAATATTTAATGTCACCAGTGAAAACCAATGCTACCTGCGTGTTGATTCGCCTTTATGATTCCTGATATAAAGAATAATTATCTTGCCAGTTCAATTATGTTTATTAGAGCAAACCATTTTACTGTCACAAATCTCGCCGAGACTTCACCTTCCGCTTCAATGAATTCGCCGAGACTCCAAGAGCTGAACTTATAATCTAGTCATGTAGTGTGGGTCAGTTATCCTGAAGTACATTACCCTAAGGGAAGAGCTATTAAGTAGCACAACTGACATGTTATAATGGCATTTCGGGAGTTTACTTTTTAGTTTTGAACGAGAGAATACAGTACTTGTATAATTTATAGTTCACATACCTGTTGGGTTGAGCAGGTCCTTTTATCTTCTGTTGATTTCAAACTATTTTGCTTTCCGGTTCCGGTTTTTTAATGAAAAAATATATTGGCAGAGCACTTTGTATTTAAGTCTTTGAGAAAGCTTATAAACGTCACTTTTCACCTCACTCAGCTACGTAAAGCTCGCTTTTACGCCGTGACATTAGCTATTACGCCACGAAATTCGCTATTACGCCGTGACATTCGCTATTGGGCCGCGACATTCGCTATTACGTTGCAACAGCTTCGCTATTCGTTATTACGCCGCGACATTCGCTATCGCGCCGCGAAAGTACTCTATTGCGCCGCGACATTCGCTAATACGGCGCGACAGTTCACTGAATTACGCCGGGACAGTCCGCTATTTCATGGCGACAGTTAGCTATTAAGCCGTAACAGCGCGCTATTAGGCCGCGACAACTGCAGTTCGCTATTGGGCAGCGACATTCGCTATTACGCCACGAAATACGCTATTACGCCGCAACATTCGCAATTACGTCACGACAGTTAGCCCGACGGCTAGCTATGACGCCGCGACATTTGCTATCGCGCCGCGACAGTTCGCTTTTACGCCGCGACACAGGCTAATACGCCCGGACAGTTCGCTATTACGTCGGGACAGTTCGCCATTACGTGGCGACACTTCGGTATTACGCCGCGACATTCGGTATTACGTTGCGACATTCGGCATTACGCAGCGACATTCGCTATTACGCAGCGACATTTGTAGCCTGTTCCAGGCGTTCAGATAGTGGGGAAAGCGCTAATAGTTGGGGAAGGCGCGAAGAAAAGCGAGCGAAAAAAGCGATTCTTCGCGCCTTCCCCAACTATTAGCGCTTTTCCCACTATCTGAACGCCTGGAACAGGCTACGACATTTGCTATTAGGCTGCGACATTTGCTATCACGCCGCGACATTCGCTATTACGCTGCGACATTCGCTATTAGGCTGCGACATTTGCCATTAGGCTGCGTAATTTGCTATTACACTGCGACATTCGCTATAACACCGCGACATTCGCTATTACGCCGCGACATTTGCTATTAGGCTGCGACATTTGCTATTATGTTGCGACATTCGCTATTACACCGTGACATTTGCTATTAGGCTCCGACGTTCGCTATTACGCCGCGACTCGCTATTACGCCGCGACTCGCTATTACGCCGCGTCAGTTCACTATTATACCGGGATATTCAATAATAGTAAAGTTTATTGTCTAAGGAATAAACAACGGCAGAGGATCCCCCTAATCTTACAAAGGAAACGCTAAGGCCCAGTTCAAACGTCGAACTTCACATGTGCCGAACCTAATGCAAATTAGCAAGAACAATAGATTTTGCTCATTTACATTAGGTTAAGCACATGTGAAGTTCGACGTTTGAACTGGGCCTAACACTAGATAAAGTACAATGTCGAGTGATAATTAACTTGGATTCAGTTTTCGCATGAAAGCGAGAATTTCTTTTAAGGGACTGGTCAATAAGTATAGGGGGTGGGTCGGAGCAAATGGGGGGTGGGTCACTAGATTTTGAGCCCTCACAAAGGGGTGGGTCATCATATTTATGATTCAATGATTTTACGATTTTACATGTACAAAAATGAACTTTTTGTTGAAATAAAAATGACAGAACTCAGAAACTCA
>JAJGOT010000546.1:205000-390000 GCA_022457155.1 Cladopsammia gracilis
CACTTTATTCCCATTTGTGTAAGTTTGCAGGAAAGGACTATTTGTTGCTGTCTCCGAGATTACATATGTCTCATATAAGAGATTGTCATTTACCATTACAGCAATTGCCCAACCTCCCCCTCAAAAATAGAATGGTCCATCCCTAAATGTGACCAGCCACATGTCGTAGTTTTTTCTATACATAAAATGAAATCTCTCAGCTCCCAAAATTTGAATTCTTCACCATCCATTGTATCTCTAAATGAAGCACTTTAATTCCTCTTTTAAGTCCCCATAAAGCCATTTTGATTTTAAACTTTAGTATGACAAAACACTTAAAAAATGAACTGAATCTCAAGGTACTTCATTTATTTTCTTTTAAAGGGACTCAATCACCTCCAGTCAATGCATCTGCAAACATTAAGCACATCAACTAATGCTGGTAACAATGATGAAAAGTCTCAAGTGCTGAAGAAACTGGTGACCTGCTGTATGTGCATTAATGAAACCACAAGATTTCAAACTACCAATAATAATAATCAGAGCTGAGAAAGTCTTTTCAATTTGTGAAGCACAAACATGGAAACAATTTCCAGTTGTTGTCATTTAGCATTGTAACAGTTTTAACGATGTACATTGTACAGTTCAAATTGTGCTGCCTGTATTAACATGTCATAATAAGGCTGTAAGGAAATTTATCAGGAAAACAGCCGTCCGGACAACAATGGACTGATTATCATGTAACTTGCAAAATGTACAAATATTGAATAATTGCACACAAGTGAAACTAACTCAGAAAATGAAAATGTCACCTGTGCTTAACGGGTGCGTGACATATATTAAGCCTGATCAGCATAAAATTATACCAACCAAATATGTCACAAATATGAAGGAAAAACGATGGTTGATTTTGCACACACGTTTGTGCAATATGGTTTAAATAAAATGTGCTATCACCAATGCAGCAACCACAATTGTGTGATATATTTCTCATGCATATCACGATTATTGGTGTCAGCCAGTAATGACCATTACGCTCCACGCGCCTCTGTTGTTGTTATTTATTTGAACACAGATCGAGACTGCATAATGCTCACTACTGGGTCTTCAACAGGAGGTTCTGGTATAAAAAGAGCTTAGCCCGCGGCCTGACCTGGCCATTCTCACCTTCAGTTTTCAATCCGATATAAAAGAATCAACAACTGACAAACATACGTTATTCCTACGACCATTAGTAGAAAAATTGAAAATGTTTGGAAAAAACGTCATTGTACCAATGAAAGTACTATCACAAGTCCTTGGCTTCTTCTGATTTTATTTGCTGGGGCGATGAGCTTTTTAAAGCAAATATCATTTATAGGATGCTCTGGTCAACAGCATTCACTGACTGAAAGACGCCGAAATTTGCATTTCACAGCGACCCTTTTCTAGTGGAACTTCGCATTTAAATCGAGTGATTCACTGATTTTATCAGAGCATCCCAGACCTATTGATTTAACACCAAGTTGAAACTCGTCGTCGCTTCTGTACGCATTGCGTACCTATTTTTATTAAACGTAACTAAATGAATGATTTAGCTTTCATTCTGCGAAAAAGTTTCATTCCTCCTTTCAAGTAAAATTCTTTACAACTTTGTTCTCTGTTTTCATTATTGGGATCATCATCAATCTTATCGTCAAAATCTGTTTCAGGTGGACATCTAGTTCTTGTAAACTTACTCAGTGTTCATCCCCTCATCTTAACTTTTGTTTTAATGTCACTGTTAACAAAATACCAGATATATTAAAACCATCGATAGGAAAAATCTAAGGACTATCCGTACCACAATTATCTCTTTAAGCAGAGACTAAAATTAATTAGGCATGAATCTTCTGACCAAAATGAACCAAAATGAGGCCTAAAAAAGTAAAAACAAAAATGAACTAAAACCCCGAACCTCACTGAAATCTGACTGTTTGACACTGGTTTGTTTGACCTGGAAAATCAACCTGATGATAGTATTGCAATACTCTGCTTAATCATTTCTAATGATATAGCTCAAGAAAAAAAACAGGTTCGTTTAGTAAGATTGATTCTTTCTGTACAAACTTCAATATTGAGAAGACTGCGATAAACTTAAGCATCCCATCTTTTTTCTTGTCAAAGGCAAAACAGAACATTTTTACACGTCTAAAAAATCACCAACTCAATCTAATTAACGTAAATAAAAAAAATAAATTTTATTCGATCTATAAAAGTGAAACGAAATACTCCGATTTAATTAACCATATCCTGAACATAGAAAAATTACTTCTAAATTCAGGATAGGAAATCATACCTTAAGAATTGAAAATGGTCGAATTACAATCCCTAAAACTCCTGAACACCTTTAGTTAGAATTTGCACCCACTGTACACTTAATTCAGTTGAAGTTTATTTCACTGTATGCACTGTATGTTATATGATGAGCTACGAAATACCTTTTTTGACAAAATTATTAAACAAAATAGATTTGGATTATTTCTGATCGCTTTTACAAGCACTTATTGAAAAGTTCTATATTTGTCAGTTTGTCAACCTACAAGGAAACTGAAAGCACTAGTTCATTAAAACCTATTGTTGTTTAATTTAGTCAGATGGGGTAAATTAACCGAGGACATTTTTAACTAAACGGACACTGTCCCGACAGAAATATTGTGTTTTCATGATTATGACCAGGAGCTTGCTTTAGCTTGCTTTATCATCCGAAAATAGGAAGAAAAAATAGCCAAAAGTGATGAACGCATAAAAATATGAATTAAAAAGACAAAATAACGACAAAATTCCACCAGAATCGAATCGAAACTTTGAATATTTCTTTTCTCCAAACTACTCCTTCTGTTTTTCTCCTTGAATCTTTTAATCCAATTTAGTTGTATATTTGGTGACATTTGGCGATATAACATGGAAATTAACAAACACGTTATTTCAACAAAACTTCATTGTAAACGTACAGCATACGAACGCATACAACCATTCTCAGTGAGCAATGTCAGCTTACCTCAAAGTCTCTTTTCCCTTTCTTAAAACGTAGTGCTATAACAAAAAATAATACCAAATGTCCTGAAGCAACCAGTTTGACAAACCAGACTGGACAAACATTAAACATGATTAAACGCATCGTAAAGGACGTAAAGGATATTAGCCAAGCGCGCTTGATCTAGCGTGCCAAATATCTGACCACAGTCTACATTAGGTGAGATAAGATTACATTACGTTACACTTTTTGACGCTCGATACAATGAAATATATGCTGCAACATGTTTCTAAAAAAACATAGAATTCATAATCGTACGCCTTAAAAATCATCGCTGTGAAAAAGAGATATTAAACAGTAGGAATGTTACCTAACTGAAAAAAAATTTTGTCAGGCCACAAACGTGCGCTCGCTAAACAGCTTTAAAAACATATCCTTCGACTCGTGTGTTCTGATCTATGAATGATAGCATCTAACAAAAATGCGAGAAATTTTGCTAAAAAATAAAATGCAATAAAAATGCAACAAGAACGTCCCCACAGATTCACTAAAAAGTCTATTAATAGTGTCTAACAAAAATCTTAGTTAACTAAATCATCAACGTATAAATATATCGCTTTGTCAGGCCACAAACATGCGCTCGCTAAACCGCTTTCAAAAATATGCCACTCGATTCTTGTGTTCTTATCGATAACATCTTGCTAACAAATATGCACTTGGAATGTCCCCACAAAATCACTAAAAAGTCTATTAATAGTTACTAACGCATTTTTTGCTAACAAAAATGCATAAAGAATGCATGTTAGCCCACATAAACTCCTGTAAGTTAAACATTAACTTACAGGAGATAAAAATGGCTGTAAACTTACCAAAAATCGCATACAAACCATATTTGATCTGTTCGTATCGCTTAACGAAGCAAAAACACTACGTCAGAATGACGTTTCTTGTAAACTCGAGCCTTCAGTGTTTTAGAACAGCAGCACTTTCCATGGTAACCCCAAATATGGAGTCACGAAATCCTATGGCTCGTTTATATGCAGAAAATCACTCAAAAACGTAAAAAGTCACGGTCGTCAAAGGGTTAAAATGAAAGCATTTCTAAAAAGAAAGGAGGAGTCCGAACCCTCTCTTAGTCACCCCTCGCACCCCCTCCCCCAAGATTTGCAGCCAAACACTCAAACGAGCAATTTATTCATTCAAATATTCTATGACTTCTCTAGACCGAATTTTGTTACGCTATGTAAAAACAAGGATGAACTGTCATAACTGGATCAACGCTCGTAACTGTTATATTAGAACCAGTATCGGTTTGGTCACTTTGGATGCTTCTCTCGCTGTAGGCTCTCAGACGCTTCTCATGGTCAGAATATCGATACCTGACTGCTAACCACAGAAACACAGCCGCATTCACCAGCATGAGCCCAGCCAATAGGAACATGTAGTATTCCAGCGAACCTTTGTTGAGGTCATCAGGATACCACTGACCATCTGACGCATGTTTGACAATGGAAGCCAACGCTGATGCGACGTAATAACCTAAACCAATCATCGCCAAGCAGACACCCATCACCACGCCGCGCAGGTCAACAGGAGACTGGGAATAGGCAAATTCAAGACCTGAAAAGATAACACACATCACAACTTACTAAGCTGGAAGGGAAATAATATTGACAATTGGGAATGATAGGAAAAGGGAATCGTACCTGTCAAATGATAATGATTCCCAAGGGGGGTTTTCTTTAAAGGGAGACTGTCACGAGCGCGCATGCGCCAGTTTCTTGAATCGAAACTTGAAAACTTAAGCCTAAATTTTTCAAATTGAAGTGTCAATTTCAAAATGGCGTCGACTAGTGGCGGCGGTCACGGTGGAAAACGAAGAAACTCGACGCCATATTACAAATTGACACTTCGACTTGAAAAATTTGGGCTAAGTTTCGATTCGAGAAACTGGCGCATGCACCCTCGTGACAGTCTCCCTTTAATAGCTTTAAATTGTTACAGTACCTGTTACTCCCACCAAAGCCTCACTTGTTCCTTGCAGAATGTACTGTGGTACTTGATAAAACACACTCATAGTGGATGCGTTCACAGTTTTATCGAACACGTGTTGTTCAAACGTTCCATGAGTCTTAATAATGTGTTTTCTTTCCATTTCAATGATTCCCGCCAAAACAACTGAGCCAGCAGCAAACAGCAACCCAACACCGATTCTGCGCAGTGGGGTAAAGTTGAAACCAAGACGCCGCAAGCCTGGGTACACAACTCGGTCGATAAAAGGAATAAGCAGCAGCAACGAGCCGATTTCGAAAATGCTGAGTGACGCTGCAGGGAATGAAATTTTCTCCGTGACTTTTAAATCCATGTAAATAGCTTGCATGACAAAGGTGGTGAGACCCTAGGAAAATGAATTAATCAGAAAGAAAACTCTATTCTCGGAGACCTATGGGCGGTTTAAGTGGGACGAAGAAAAAACTTGGCCAAAATCGGCGCGACGAAAGTTTTCAAGAGCGACGTCCCACTCTGACTAACTGCCCCTGGGTTTCCGAGGATAAAAAATTCGATTGATAAAAAAGACGATGGACTTCATTTAGACAGCAATGTAACACACGTAAAACAAATGAGCTTAACTAAGATTAGGTGAGAACCTCAGACAAGGAAAACAGATAAATTCTGCCACCATTTAGCATCATTATTGAAAATAACTTTAAAAAAATACTATTATACATAATAAATTCGTAAGATCTGTTTTAGCTCCAAAGCGCTGAAATAGACCTGAATCCTTACACTTAAGGCTAATTCAACATTTCATGGGACCTTTTGGATATCAGTGATGACTGATTTTTAGACCTTTGTTGAATTTAAGCTTCCTTATTTAGAACTATTTTGGGTTCGAATTAGTTGGTCTAAATCATGGGATAAATAGCTCCGAAAATACCGGTATAGAAAGAAAATATTTAGACCCTGACTAATTCATTGAAGGTAGACTTTTGTGAGACGACAAGGTGAATAGCATGTTTTGAATACTATGTATGTCAGTTGTTTATTAGTATCTGTGTTTATCTGTACTGTTCATATCTGTTTACAGGGGCGTAGCTAGGATGTTTCAAAGGGGGATCACACTGTGTCACACCAAGGGTACTTACCAGATTATCATGTTGCCATCCACGCTGTGTTTTATTAAAATTATCTCACAAAGGGGGATGGGGGGTTATGGGCACCCCAGGACCACCCCCCCACCCCCTCTACCCCTAGCTACGCCCCTGGTTGATATCAACAAATCAAGATACTAAAATGTTCGTGTACGATTCTTTATTTCCAAAATCTCAACGTCTTAAGACTCGGACGTACAAGGGAGGGGGGGGGGGTGGGGTTGGTTGCCACCCCCCTTAAGGTTTTTCTCCGATATTTTCAAGACCATATTTAAGATTAGCACATGCCGTTTTCAGTAGTTGTTCATTTATCCTTGAGACACATTTTAGTAAAGTTTGGCGACAACTGGTTGCTATGGTAAGGAGATATGACGTCATAAGTAACATGTGGTCAACCCATTTTTGAAGAAAAAAGCGTGTTTTTCACCTTTTTTCAGCGACAAAACATATAAAATGCTACCAAAAGCATCGAAATGTTTGATTGTATGTTATTTTGTAACTCTAGCAGACAATATTTGCAATTTCCGCATTTTTCTGATAAATTTGAATTTTTAGCAAAATCCAAGATGGTGGCCACCTTTGCGGCCATTTTGGATGACGTCACGGACCCCCAGCAGTGCCCCAACCCATAATATTAACCTTATCTTGTAGAGCAAATCGCGGGCTATCTATTAGATGTAAAATATTTGCGAAATATTGCAACATCGCAAAAACCCCAAGGGCAGGGGGGGGTTGCAACAACCCCCCCCCCCCCCCCCTTGTACCACGGTTGGGGTATACGGTTGCGTGTACGACCAAGGGTTAAAGTAAAACGTTTCATTTCAAGGAATATATCCCTTACTTGCCCGAATATTGTCCAGTAAAATATAGACGTTACGAAAATTGGCATCAGTCGTACGACAGACTTTACACTTTCCACGACTTCATCAGAGAATCTTCCTCCTCTAGTCATCTTCGCTCCATCAAGCCAGTGGGTCAAATCCGAGGATTTCTTGCAGCAGAGTTTGTGCTTTAGGCCACCACCAATGATACGTAACGTGTCTGTCAAATAACTGCCCTGTGGGGGTTTGAGTGTGTAGTGCTTTCTCCCAATAAGCAATAGAATGGTTGCTAAAGTCATTGATACCACAGTAATGAGATAACCATAGAGAAATGACACTTCTTGTTGAACGTACGCTGCAATGGTGAAACCAAGCAGCGCGCCAATCTGGATAAACCAGTAAAACCAGTCGAAGAATTTCTGCACCGTTTCCTTCCCCTCTTTCTCTACTTGGTCTGCACCCATTAGAGAAACGTTTGCCTTGATTCCTCCTGTTCCTATGGCAATAAGAATGAGTGACACAGCCAGGAATCCTTCTTTATTGGGCATGCTCAGGTCCTGGTCTGCAAGGTTCCTATCACTAATGGATGTGAGAAGTATGGTGCCAACTATGTAGAGCAGTGAACATCCATATATGGTATTGTATCGCCCGATTCTTGTGTCACCTAGCCATCCGCCAATTAGAGGAGTGAAGAAACAAGTTCCTAAAATCAAAGGAAAATTGTCAAAGCTGATATTCGATGAAGTTTAATACATAACGTTTGTCTCCTTAACACTGTGACGGGATGAGCAAAATAGGCGCCATTGTACAAGAATTTGAAAGAATGAGACCTTGATTGTTAACTGTGGTTCAAACCTTTGAGTTTGTGTAGACTTGATGCTGTACAACGTGTTTTTCACTTTTGCGTCTATGGATGAAATAATAATCTTTAATGTCACCGTAAGATTTTAAACAGAAACGTCCTTTGCCGCTGTGAAGGGTATGGTTTTCAAGCACTTAAGAAACTATAATTAAAATCTTACAATAAATAAACGTTTAATTTATTAATTAATTAATTTAACTACAGTGTAGCTTGTAACTTGACGTGTGGCCATTGAAGTGCAACCCAAATGAAAGCTATTGAACAGTTCTTTCCAGTTCAGCAGTTCTTTATGACCCATTCAAATGAAAGTTACTGAGCAGTACTTTCCTGTGTTATTATGCTGTTCAAGGTGGTTCTAACTTTTGAGTCCGTGGATGAAATCCTAAAGTGTGACCATTCAAATGAAAGCTACTGAGCAGTACATTTCAGCCCCTGTGGTACTGTTTATTTTGCTGTACAAGGTGGTTCTAACTTTTGAGTCTGTGGATGAAATCCTAAAGTGTGACCATTCAAATGAAATCTATTGAGCAGTACTTTCCTGTGGTACTGTTTATTATGCTGTACAAGGTGGTTCTAACTTTTGAGCCTGTGGATGAAATCCTAAAGTGTGACCATTAAAATGAAATCTATTGAGCAGTACTTTCCTGTGGTACTGTTTATTATGCTGTACAAGGTGGTTCTAACTTTAGAGTTTGAGTATGAAATTCTACAGTGTAACCATTCAAATGACAGCTATTGAGCAGTACTTTCCTGTGGTGCTGTTTAGTATGCTGTACAAGGTGGTTCTAACTTTTGAGCCTGTGGATAAAATCCTAAAGTGTGACCGTTCAAATGAAAGTTACTGAGCAGTACGTTCCTGTGGTGCTGTTTATTATGCTGTACAAGGTGGTTCTAACTTTTGAGTTTGTGGATGAAATCCTAAAGTGCGGACCATTCAAATGAACCCTGTTGAGCAGTACTTTCCTGTGATACTGGAATATTCTGTACAAGGCGTGGATGAAATCGTTAAGTGTGATCATTCAAATGAAAGCTACTGAGCAGTACTTTCCGGTGGTACTGTTCGTTTTGCTGTACAAATCAAGGTGGTTCCAACTTTTGAGTCTGTCAGGATGAAACGCAACAGCTATATATGGGTAATATATTGAGCAATACTTCGACTATGGTACTACATATCAGTTATAAATGTATAAAATTGCATTAAACACAACATCTTATACATGACACATCATATACAACATTGTATAATGATGCTTGGCCATGGGTTCGATTCACGGCGTCATGGACTCAGATGTTTGCTTTGTCCCACGCTCGTGACTTAACGAAAATAACATCTTTCTCGTTTCATTACCGAGCTTTCGCTGTTCGCATTACAACGCTTTCGTGGATCCTAGCTGCAAGCAGGACGCTTGTCAATATCATATATGAACCTAGTATACATGGCCTAGCCCACTACGAGTCTCTCATGGCTAAGTGCTTAGAGCATCCGACCAAGTACGGAAGGTGGTGGATTCCATTTCCGTCGGGGACTCGGGCTTTGTCCCACGCTCGTGGCGCATGCGAACTTTTTCACGACAAAGACCTTACTGGATCTCAGTCTTTTCAATCAGAATATCATACTTTCCCATTAATTAATTCAACTAACAACTTTCAACAAGACGTTTACCTTGAAAGGCCAAAGTAATTGTGCTGGATAACGGAGAGGCGAGCTTGAGAACATCTTTACAATAAAACACCAGATTGGCTGTCACGCCATAAAATGTCAGACGCTCGCACAGTTCCACAAACAAAATACACAGAACCACAAGGTATCTTCTTTGGTTTGAGCTCTCCTCTACCGGCTCATTTTCTACTTCAGTTGCAGTGTTGTCTGCTCGTGTTTGTTCGCTGTGGTCATCGCGCATCAATGGACAATTATCATGATCCGCCATTATACATGTATATGTAAACGTCTGGAAAAAGAAAGACAGAACGAAAATGCAAGATAAAGCGAAGACAATATCATTAGTCAACAAAGGGCGTTGGGTAACCACGATTTGAAAGGTAGTAAATTCTGTTACATCAAATAAACACATTACGTATACATTTTTGTCCATGCATATCTTTTATGCCTTAACCGAAATAATCTACTGACAACAAGGTCCGATGACCAAATGAAGTTTCTAATGGACAATGTTAACACGGGACGGTGAATGTTTAAATTATCCATCTTAGTTAACTTAATGAACGCCATCTGTAACGTATCTGTAGGCTAAAAACTGAGCCCCTGGATAGGTCAGGTAAATTGAACAAACTGAACAAGGTGAAAATTGCGAAGTATAAACTTTGATTAAATTGTCGTTTGTTTGCTTTGGCGTCGCCGCCGCGGTTGCTTAATGTCAGCGATTAGTTAGTTTTCGTTATTTTCCTCGAATAATACTACGACACAACGAAATGTAAAACCTACCTCTAAATGGAAAAGTGCAGCAAATAGAACAAAACAAGCTGCTAACAACAAATGCTCGCTTACGGTTCTGATGCGGAAGTGAAGTGGAATTGAAATGTCTTTATGCCATGTATGGTTATAAGCACACTTTAATAACAGATGCGTCACGTAATACACTGTTGACACTGTGTTGTGACTACTCGCTTGGGTGGTTATTTGGGTCGTAAAGTTCCCAAATTAAAGTATACCGTGCAGATAACTTAGCTATTCCTAACTATTATGTCGTAATATATTTTTAACAAATTGACGTCAGTTTTTTATGCGCCTGTCCTCTTATTGATGATAACATTCGTCATAACATTGTCAAAGTGCTGTGGATCCACAGCGAACTGAGAGAACATATCAGAGTATGACATGCTCTCTCAGTCTGGTAGTAAAATTCATCAAAAATTAAAGCAACTTCAGGTTGAGTCAAGAATAAATAAAATTAGAGCTTGCACACATTTATAAAGAAGATCTGAGAAAAAAACCTGCAGATCTTGCACCTCCCAAAAAACAATCCGGCAGGAAACTCAGGCCGAAATAAAAATTCATACACTGAACAATTTTTAACCTCCCTCCCAGGATTTAGCTAAGCATTGACTGCCCGAAGCGCTAATTAAGGTCGCGGGGGATACCTGGCCATGAATAAATTCATAAGGCAAAATTTTAGCAGGGGTGTCACTTTGAAAAACGTTATATCGTGAACGTTTGAAAGCCGATTTCGCTAACATTTAACAGAGATATTGGAGAATAATGGAAGTGCATAAGGCTTGTATTTTATTGAAGGGATCGCGCTTTGCGTCAATGCTGTAAGCTACTAAAGTTAGTTTGTTTTAAAACGTGGTTTTGTGTCCAAGTTTGCTCCTCGAGAAGAACACAAAGCAAGTTGATTTCGCCACTCACTGGTCCGTCAAAACGTCTATTGTGTCATATCTGACTCCGATTTTTTGATTTCAACTTTAATTAAAAGTTATTAGCTTTTAAAGGAGTAAAATTGTCCATGTCAGAATTTGAAGCCTCATATCTTCCCTTTGAAAGCCTATTTAAAAATTTTGAGTCAGATATGACAATCTACAATACACCTAGTTTACCTCCCTGCAGTGTCAGCTCATGAAATTCTCTATCCGCGCTGAATTCTTGGACACAAAATTGCTTGTTTTTACGCTTCCGAAGGCTTCCCGAACCAACACGAATGCAAAAAATATATATATGGTAATTTTGCTAATTTTAATCCACGGGCTATTGTCAACACTTCATGCAGAAAGAACAAAGCGTTGACACGCTTTGCACGTGCAATTATTGATGCGGAAACATTACAGAGCCTGTTCGTGAATATTTCGCGCATTTTCGGTATCAGCCGTCGCACTTCGTGCATACTCTTTTCATAAATGCATACTGATGAGCGGAACCTGTCCCCCGCGACCTTAAAGGCTTGACTAGTCGCTGGTTCATTGTCGTGATGTCAAGCATTATCCCTCCTAGTCCCTTGTCAGCTTGGTGGAATACAGATACGATTTCTTGTAAAGTGATGCGAAGGGCCGATCATAATTTAGCGGCCGAAGGCGAGGGCCACTAAGTTTGGAGGGAGAGTCATTAAAGGCCCACCTTCACCCAAAAGACGTTGCGGCCGTTTGTTTTTGTTTTGAAATGCTCCATTGTTCATATTCATGATCTGATTGGTTGCACGCATTCAAGCATGAATTTCATGTTACACGAAATTCAGCATAGAAAGAGATCACGGCGCGCACAGCATTTTGGGTGAAGGTGGGCCTTTAATGCTGGTTCTCATATAATTTCAAAAGTTTTTTTTGCAAGCGACTCAGACGATCGGGACGACTCAAGCGATTTGGGTTCTCAAATGATCGTCCCGGTCGTCCCGAACGTCAATAGCGCGGTCGTAAGCTGGGTCCGACAACATGTTTTGGGCGCGAGAATCATAAAAAAAAATGACGGCTGTTGAACCAGAGTTGAACTCCGAAGTTGTCGCCATTTTAGAACTGGTAGACTACTATGAATACTAGAGCTATCGCTGGCCGAAGGCCCGCTGCGGAGCCCTATACTCATAGAACCTATGCCCGTCATTTTTCATGGTCATGGCTAGCGGAATGTTTCGCGGGCGCGCGTCCGTGACCGTGCGCGTGAGTGTCGGTGCGTCGCGCAAGGCCAACGCGCGGGTGCGTATGACGCCACACAACATACGGGATCTTAGCAATTTTGAAAGCAAAGTGAGGCTTTGTTTTTCGCGCGGCTACACAGCCGTCAGAACACTTTTAATAGTTGGATCTTTCGCTGTGTTTGGCGGAGAAGTAAAGCCGTTGAATGAACTTGCCCCAGACTATCTTCAATGTCTCTTCACTCAACGCCACGTTAATGATTATAACCTAAGAAATCTTGAAGGAAAGCTTTCACTTCCCAAGCCAAATACTAATTACCTAAAACGAAGTTTTTGCTACAGCGGGGCCTGTTGGTGGAACAACTTGCCCCAAGATTTAAAAAGCGTTTGTTCTATTGGGCAGTTTAAACGAGGTATTAAGAAAGTATCTGAGATATCGGATTCCCACACGGCAATCATGTAAAGCAGTTGTACAAGTTTTAATTTTTAATTATTAACTTAAATAAAGATTTACATTACATTACATTACTTATTTCCCTGCATTTTTTCGCGGTTTGATACTCAAGACAGGGATACTAATGCCGCTTTAGTGGACGAGAAGAGCTTTCAGGAATAAAATCTTGCTTCGAGGAACTTCATACGTTTTAATCAATGCGGGGAGATGTTTGTTTTTATTACGGATTTCAGAACCAAAGAAGCGGAGATTTAAAGAATTTCCTAGCAAGCGAGAGACTTAAAGGTAAAACAGATTACATTTTTCGATAGGAATTTATGTTGATATCAATCTGTGATTGACTTTTTCTTTGTGTTCTTGTTAGTTTTGGAGGATTGTTTATAAAACGTGCTTAAGTTCAGTTGTATCGATTTCTTGAATTTCATCGAAGCAGCTCGAACTCGATGCGCTATAAATGGTACGCGTTTTGCTTTTAAACATAAACTTATGGAGATTTGAATAAATTTTTTCGGAAGAAGATTGTGTTGTCCATTTTTATGTGTTTTTTCATTCATTACATAGATTGAAAAGCAATTTTATGTAAACAAGACTTGGATTTTATAGTTCTATCTTCACTCGCGTCGCCTTATGCAAATATGGTTGTGTATTTTTTGCAATTTTGATTTCCAAATTAGTTTCTCGGGCAATTTTTGACACGCAACAAGTGTATTTTATTTGGAAAGTAGTCGTATTAGTTATTGTAGACGGAGAAAAAGTTATTTTTCTGAACTTTTGTACGATCTAAATATACTGTGCAGACGGTCGCGTAATACTGTTTTTGAAAATTGCTAAAATTGAAAAATAGCCCGGTCGTCAATCTTAATTCTTGTGCTTCCGACCTTTCACCTTAGTTAAAGTGAAGCAAAACACGGCAAACTGATCCTTACGGCAGGAAAACAGAAGCAGAAGCAGAAGCAAATAAAATAAAATAAAAGTGGAATATAATAGTGCCCAATATTTCGCTTTGCAAAACAAAGCTTCTTCAGGGGCTAGCACTATAAATGATTACAACTGTAAAACCGTTATACAAGTGGTTTTGAAAAAACTAAAGAATAACAAAAACAATGAATATGATTGGCGAAGGGTTTGACGGGTGATAAACTAAACTGACTAGTGATGAGAAAGTTAATGAAGTTCGTCGCGTCTGTTGATTCCAAGTGGTTCTAACGTCTTTGCTTTGTCTATGAGAAATGCTTCACGCGCTTTTCGTACAGAGTCTCTGCTATTACGTATTAATTCCAGTGGTATAAGTTGCAACTTATACCACTGGAATTAATACGTAATAGCAGAGACTCTGTACGAAAAGCGCGTGTATAAGTTGTGTATAAGTTGCGTGTATAAGTTGTGTATAAGTTGCAACTTATACCACTGGAATTAATACGTAATAGCAGAGACTCTGTACGAAAAGCGCGTGAAGCATTTCTCATAGACAAAGCAAAGACGTTAGAACCACTTGGAATCAACAGACGCGACGAACTTCATTAACTTTCTCATCACTAGTCAGTTTAGTTTATCACCCGTCAAACCCTTCGCCAATCATATTCATTGTTTTTGTTATTCTTTAGTTTTTTCAAAACCACTTGTATAACGGTTTTACAGTTGTAATCATTTATAGTGCTAGCCCCTGAAGAAGCTTTGTTTTGCAAAGCGAAATATTGGGCACTATTATATTCCACTTTTATTTTATTTTATTTGCTTCTGCTTCTGCTTCTGTTTTCCTGCCGTAAGGATCAGTTTGCCGTGTTTTGCTTCACTTCAAGTATTAATACTGATCTAGGTCTGGAAACCAGATCCGGCCATTCTCATCGGTTTGTTGCAGTGATCGTGCATTCTATGTTTCACCTTAGTTAAGCTTATCGTCGGCTTTCTGTTCAGAGAGCGAAGCTGTTAGGCTCAGCCTATCTATATACATTAGTGCATTCTGGAGTAGATTTGGGTCGCTTCGATCGCCTCAGTCGCGTCTCGGTCGCCTAAAGGCTGGTTCTCATATAATCGTCCCGGTCGCTCCGGTCGTCCGAGTCGTTTCAAAAGTTTTTTGCAAACGACCCAGACGATCGGGACGACTCAAGCGATTTGGGGTCTCATATGATCGTCCCAGTCGTCTCGAATGTCAAAAGTGCGGTCGTAAAATGGGTCCGACAACATGTTTTGGGCAATAATACTACATTCTGGGGTAGATTTGGGTCGCTTCGATCGCCTCAGTCGTCCCGGTCGCCTGAAAGTAATTCTTATATGATCTCCCCGATTTTTCACGATCGTCCCAGTCGTCCGGATAGAGCATAGTTCTATCCAAGCGACCGCGATCGTCCAAGTCGTCCGGGTCGTTTGCGATCGTCCCGGGTCGTCTCATAAGTGTCCTCATATAATCGTCCCGATCGTCCGTGCACTTTTTGAAACGACTCGGGCGACCGGCACGACCGGGACGATTATGTGAGAACCCCTGTATCGGGCCGGGACAGTTATAGTACTCGACGAAACATTTCGGGGCTTGGCTACCAGGCACAATACTACATACGCTGACACTGAGAGGAATATCGGACGATAGCCAGGTCAACTTGTCCGTCCCAAATGACATTCGAAATCGAAGGTTACGCGGTAAGCGAAGTAACGCCCTTCTTATGGCACGATTAAATACCTTTTTCTTTCAATTCCTCAAAGATGGTTTACGGTACATTGTAGCATCCGCCGGGATACTTGAGTTGTACTTTGCTATCACAGATCTGCTCATACTGTTACTTGCGCGTTCCCAGTACTTGCTGCACCGAGAACAACAGAAATATTTACTTTAACGGGGCAGATCTTTAACGTAGGAGAAATGGTTTTCGTACAAGTGCGGTGGCTGATCCCGCATAACATGTCATCAGGCGTCTTTTTACTGGAGCAAGTTGTACGTCGGTGTAGCGCTGGAAAAAAGACGCCTGGTCGCAGATTACATCCCTCAGGCCGTCCCAATCATGGAATGCCATCGAGTCTTGAGCGTATCGTATGACCTGTTGCCGAAAATCTAAAATGATTGATGGTTGTCGTTTAATCGCACAGGGAGAGTATTCGACAGTCGGTCGGGTGAGGAGGTGCGGCCAAGACGCTCAAGCCCTGTTTAAAGGCTCGTTTACACATGCGATTTTTGATGCAATTTTCGTTTCGCTCTCCAATGCAAGCTAATGCAACTTTTGCCGCGAGTGAAACTAGCGGCGATTTCTGTGCGATTCGGGTACGATATTTGCTGTGATTTTCCAAAAATCATCGCCTAGTTTCATTGGGTTTCGAACATGTTCGAAACCTCTACGAATTTGCGCGACAAATCGCGCCGGCCAAATCGCATCGAAATCTCCGCCAATTCACACACGCGATTTGAAGATGCAACTTGCGCGCGACAAAAAATACATCGAAAAGTGCGAAAAAATTGCACAAAAAAATCGCCTGTGTAAACCGGTCTTAAGAGAGAATTCTTCATCAAGTTGTAACTTATGTAAGGGATAATGACCGAGCTCCTCGGCCTTCTTAAAAATAATGACCGAGCGCGTATTATGAAGGCCGGGGAGCGAGGGTATTATCCGTTTTAATACACCTTTTCATTGTTATAGACCCAAGCAAACCAACGAGTTGCTGTGAAATTTTGCTCATTAGTGACAGTAGTGATTGTCTAAATTCCATAAGGATTGTGCAAGCATTTTAATTATTGTAGAGTGATTTTACTTTGACCGTGAAATAGATAGTAGAACAGTACGCACTATTAGACTATAGTTCCATTGTTTTCTTTTGTTTAATTTGGACTATCACACACTAATAGACAATTTTCGTATTCCCAGTATTGAACTGGAACTAGCTTGCAATGGAGGCTCATGCGGGGGAATAATAATCATTAAAAATATTTGCATGTGAAAAGAATGCCCCCAATGAGCCTCGTCTGCAAGCTAGTTCAGTTCAATACCGAGAATACGAACATCGTCTATAGAGCGTATGCAGTCACGTGGCAAGCAGCTATGCAAATTTATTGGAACAAAAGAAAGTGTTAACATAAGAAAAGCGTTCAAATCCCACAGGATTGTTTTGGTACACCAACATGGCCGCCGTTCTATTGTTTTGGTACACCATTCTCGTCCCCAGAGCCGCTTGACCCTCTTAACCGCTGGAGCCTGAGTACGAGGGTCAAGGGGCTCTGGGGACGCAGGATTTGATTGGCTAGTCTGAAAACAATAAAATCTAAAACGGAAGTAAAAAATAAAGATTAGGTCACACTACCGGGAAATCGAGTTAGTGATCATTTTCTGCAGAATTCAGTCGAAAAATCGCTTTGTAGCTTGCATTTATATTGGATTGGGACGCTTATACTTGGGAATCACTATTTTGATTTTTTAACGACAAAGACTGTGCGTTTTTAAATGCTATAGTTTGTTAATTTAATAGAGCAAGAAGTTCGATCGAGGATTCCTTTGGCTGGACGAAAAAACAACATGGCCAACAAAACTTCACCGACCCAGTAGGGATTATCAATTTCAGCCAGTGTCCGGAGAAACTATTTTGTGGATCAGAACATATTAATGAAGCGCCTTATTTGATAAAGCAGCAGTTCACGACGAGCAAGAAGCAGCTGGATCGATGGTCTGGTTTACTAAAACTGTGGCAATGTGCATTTATAAATTTCAAAGGTACTCAATTATTTCCGTCAAAATCCATATTTCGTGGTAAAGTTTGCCACCCTTCTTGAATTCCAGTATATTACGTGTAGCTGTTCATTTTTGGGTATTATATCTGGTTTCACCATTTCATTACATTCCTGTATAAACGACGGGAACGACTGTGTACTGCACTGCATTTTATCAGATATGAAAATATATTTTTGAGATAATATTCCTTAACCATCATTGATGGATTGTCTTGCGACCCTTTAATTCCACTGTAGACACTGTATTATTACCAAAGGTTAAATAAACGTTATGGTGGTTTACTTCATTTTTCTAATTAATTTGTTTTGTTTTTATAACAAAGTGTATCCATACATATATTGCAATTTATTAATGTTTATTTTTTTATGGAAAATATAATTTGGACAGTTATCATATTAAGTGGTTTCACACTAGGGCTTCGAAGTATATCCTAAGTGCTCTTAAAACCAAGTTTGAATGTGAAAGAATGTAATGCACATACTTGAACCCTACATTGTAACCAAAGGAAATCCATTGCAAGTTAGTACTCTTTCCTCAGTTTTCTTGGCTTTCCCTCAGTCCACATCAATCCCAGTAACTGAATGCCTGCAACAGGCTAACAGAATGCTGATCAGTACATGTGGTAAAGTTATCCCTCAACTTGCTTTCTGCTATAGAAACTGTGTGGGTCATGTATGTATCTGTGTTTTGAGTGCATCTGCACTCATCTTGTTTATCTAAATCATCCTAATCCCTCTCTGAGCTGATGTGAGACAAGCTAAAGCCAAGAGTAAAGAGTGATAAGAGATGACATTCAGTGGCTGTGAAATTTATCACTGGTTGATTCACCTGCAAGCTTCTTTGACTTTTGGGCTACTTGTAGATCTCCCTTGACCTTTGCAATAACAGTGCAAATGCTCTGCCCATGCTGAGCAAAACAGTCATGTAGATGATAGGAGTGATTTTATTAAATAGTTGCATAGAAAGCCACAACACATATTTCAACATTTCACACGACATTATTTCTCTTTATTTTTCTTCTCTGTTCAGTCTTGGATTAATTCAAAATGTCAGTCTAGTCAAGCTTGTTTAAAAGGGAAATATTGTACTTGTAAGTTTGAAATGTCCAAAAGATTTCATTAGTGAAGTCAAAGATTTGTGAATTCAAATACCATTCAGATTGATATTTGGCTGTAAATAACATCTAATAAATAACATATCATGGTCAGCCCTTACACACAAAATTATATATCTCGGTCATGAGTATCTCAGTGCCCATTAAATTTTAACTAAACTCCATTGAAATCCACCTTTACATTTCAAATAGATTCCTGGAATAGCCCAGAAATTTCAAAATGTGGTCTTAAATTGTTATCTATACCTTAAAAATCTCGGCAACGGCCAGACTAGCCATTAATTGATGATACGTTTAAATGTCAGCTGAAGTAAGTTTGTTTATTAAAGCATAAGCAAAATCCTCCACTGAGCTATCTGATCACGAATCACGACGATTGTTACCATATCCACGACTCGCAAACTGCCGAAAGTTTGACGATAACATCTAACTACTCCTCGCGAAAAGATAAACCTCCAACTTCTGAAATGAGACAGCCAGAATCCTGCCTTTTCTTCTACGGTGTTCTTCATGCATATTGAAGACACGTACGCCATTTTTAAAAAACTCTGAGCCTGCGCAGAACAACCGGAAGTCCTAGATTCTAGGACTTCCGCATCGTCTGTCCCCAGAGCCACTTGACTCTCGTACTCAGGCTCCGGCGGTTAAGAGAGTCATGCGGCTCTGGGGACGAGAATGTTGGTACACCAATATGGCCGCCGTGACGTCATGTGCATACGCTCTATTGATAGATAGTGTTTCATGGGTTAAGGTTACAGTGTACCTTCGGGGGTGTCTCCAGTATAACAGCTCTAGCGTCTTAAGATTACACTTAATATACCTAAACCCAGATATCAAATTAAAGCTTATAAAGCTGGCTACCTAAATATGGAAACCATTTGGTAATAAAATGAATTTTCGAATTTTTTACGACGTCTAAATTCGACGTCCGAATCAGCTTTAAACTGCTATAACTCAAAGCGATTATTATATTTTGCTAATTTGATTTGTTCACGGGTTTCCGGACACGAAGCGCTAAAAAAACGTGTCGGCGATTTTCCATCTTCAATTGCAGTGAAAAGTTACAGAATATTTTCGAAAAGGGGAGAAAAAAAATTGGAATGATCGCACGGAAATGCCTCTTGACGAAAAAGTTTTCGGAATTAAGAAATTCGCCGACACGTTTTTGTTGATTATATGTTAGCCTAGCTTCTGTCCAAAATTAAGGAAAATCGAACAAATTCCCTTTGAGTTGTAGCTCTTTAAAGTGTCCCCAACAAGCGAAAAATTAACTTTGAGAAAACGGCGCTTAAAAAAAACATATCGCTTAATAAACAAACTCCGCCCACAAAAGTTATACCGTCATTTCTCCGTCAATTTTCACTATTTTTCGATACTTTTTTTTTGGATGAAAGTTCATTCTGTAAACTTTATTTTAACGCCAAAAAAAAATTTTCAATAAATTTTCGATCTGAAGGTACACTGTAACCTTAAGTAAAACCACTCTAATGGGAAAAATCAAACTAAATTTCAATTTTGACGACGGCTTTAATGACTCCCTTGGGCGAATTGTTTCTTACCGTTACAATCAGTTTAGCGTTTGTTAGAATTGATCAACTATGGCCTCGATGAAACGCTGTGTTGCGCTGCGAAGCGCCGTTTGTGCCCATATTCTTTACTGGCCATGTAGGATACTTTTACAACAAGATGCGGATAAAGTTCTCAAGTTACCGCAAAATAGGAAAAAGGAATCATGAGGATGCAGTCTTGGAAAAAATGTGAGCCAGCGAAGTGAAATCTAGTACACTTTCGACAAGGGTAAAAAGTTCCTTGACAGTCAGCAGTAGTAATAATCAGGAATTTGGGGATGTGGGCTTTGGATAAAAATAGGAAATTAACTGTGGATAATTTTTCATTCCACGTTCATTGAAATGGAAAATATTGAGTATTTGCCTTATAGTGGCTGTGTTTTTACGAGGCGGTTTTTCTCGCTTAACATTCCTGTAGGTAATTTGTTTACTGACCGCGTTAAGCAGCTTAAAAAATTTATGCGTTTTCACGGACAGAACTTTATTCATTTTTCTTATACCATGCGCGATATATTTTCTTTTGTTAAAACAATAGAAAATTAGAACACAAAAGAACGACAATACAATGCCATTCTTTGTTGTTTAATTGCGGACAAGCTTAAGCGACCTGGTTTGGTGGCTTAAATTTAATGAGAATTCTATTGTAGTTCGCCGACTCGCTTAACTTTAAGCGAGTTGGACAAGCAACTGTTTCCACGAGATTTCCGACTGTCACTCGCTCAGCGACTTGAAAAATCGCTCGTGAAAACACGGCCAGTGTCTATAGTGAAGGGGTGTTGTAAATGCTATCCATGTTGGAATTTTTAATAAATCATGCTGATGTTTTAAATTGAAAAGATTCTAGAAAATCACTAAGGTGGAACAGTAGGTCATTATTGTGGTCAGTGAGGTGGAACAGGGGGTTATTATTTTTAATAATAATGATAATAACAGCATTTATTTAAACACGATAAAAATGCAACAAAAGCTGATGTGGTCGTGTACAATAATAACCTCCTGTTCCACCTCACTGACCACAATAATGACCTGTTGTTCCATTTCAGTGAGCATTTATGCGGATTATTACAAATAACAACCTGTTCAAAACAATGAAATGACAACATGACAATACGACATGATACACTGTTTGCTGAACAGCCGTAGTTTGGAACACTTGTTCATCTACACATGTTGAAGCGTGTATAAACATGTCAGAGGAAAAGACCCTTTATATTCGACCTGGACAAAGAAAATGTACATGTGATCCACATTCAGGTAAGATGACACCCTGTCTCTCTAAATGTTACCTTACTATTTTATTGAAATATTTTGCTTCGTTAATCTGCAAGTCTGGTAGCGTACGGCAAGTACTGAATTGCCAACTTCTGTGCTTTTTGTCAGTTAATTTATTTGCTTTTTTTATTTGTGTGTTTGTTTTGTAAGGTCTTTTTAATCTAACATCTTATCGCACCGGTACCTAACCCTTACGATTTCCCGGAACACCATTTTAAAAACGCCGCATTTCTTATCTCACAATTTAAGTTTAAAGGGCCGGGGCATTACGGTGGAATTTTAAAGACGGAATAGTCGGCGAAACTTATTTTTGAAACACCAATTGGTGCTCATCTACTAATTATTAATTTTTCTACATTTTACAATCCCTCGCCCTTTTCGTTTCTTTCAAATACTTCTAAAAATAACCATCACCTACAAACTGATGGAGGTATTTTTGGATTGCGATCTACGACAGCGCAAAAATAGCATTTTTCTATAACAGGCCTTTATCACACCCCGCCATTTTGTATAAAAAAAAGATTTATGCCGCCCTGCCTCGCAGTGAAAAAGTTGAAAACGAGGTTGGGCGGGCAAAAACAAAGCATTTTATTCTCCGCGGAGTCAACATGGCCGCCGCGTGGTAAAGGCCTATACTGCCTTTCTCAGCTTTCAGTTAGCATAATTGAACTGACACAAAAAAAAGGAAACCACTGAACAGTGCCGACAGATTCATGCTTGGATTCAGGATGGGGCAGAGGGTGACAGTACGTTAACGATATCTTAAATGAAAAAGAAAAACAAATTCAGCCCGTCGGACCGGATTCAATTTAACAAAAAGACAAAACCTGAGTCCTCCGAATCCCTCAACTAGATCCGCTACTATTCGTTTTTTTTTTTCTACATTGCAATATGTTATCCTCCATAAGAAAAAAAGCGGTGGGGTAGGAATTTAATCAGCAGTTTGATTAGCGGCCATTACTACTGGCCTATTATCCAATATCTCTCTCGTCTCTGTTTATGTTTCTTTCGCTGTAGTCTCTCAGATGACTTTCTGGTATTTCCTGATCATGGTCAGAATATCGATACCTGACTGCTAACCACAGAAACACAGCCGCGTTCACCAGCATGAGCCCAGCCAATAGGAACATGTAGTATTCCAGTGAACCTTTGTTGAGGTCATCAGGATACTACTGACCATCTGACGCATGTTTGACAATGGAAGCCAACGCTGATGCGACGTAATAACCTAAACCAATCATCGCCAAGCAGACACCCATCACCACGCCGCGCAGGTCAACAGGAGACTGGGAATAGGCAAATTCAAGACCTGAAAAGAAAAGGTAAACTTTGCAACGAGCCCTGTCCTTTGCAACTCATTGTGACGCGCTCGGTAAGGGAGTAGGAAAGGAAAGAATAAACTCAGTTTGAGGGTGGGTACGCAAGAATATACTCAGTAACGGATGGGTACGCAAGAATATGCTTAGTATGGGGTAGGAAAGAATAAACTCAGTATGAGGGTGGGTATGCAAGAATATACTCAGTATAGGATGGGTACGCAAGAATATGCTCAGTATGGGGTTGGGTAGGAAAGAATAAACTCAGTATGGGGGTGGCTACGCAAGAATATACTCAGTATAAGATTGGCACGCAAGAATTTACTCGTTTTATGGGGTTGGGGTAGGAAAGAATAAACTCAGTATGGGAGTTGGGAATGGACGAATAAACGCAGTGTGTGGTGGGGTGTGTAAGAACGAACTTAGTATGGGAGTAAAGGGTGGGGGGGGGGTGGCAAGGGCAATGTTAAAGAAGAACCCACTGTACACAGGCGTGAGAGTTATCAATATAATGAGTAGAAAGATTTGATTAAGCAGTCGTAAGTACGTAGCACACAGTAATAAATAGGACAGGAAAAGATAACTGACAAAGGAAGGAATGAAGCAGGATAATAGTCTCAGTGATTAACTGAACTTGTTACGTTTTATATTTACTTAGATTCTGAAAATAACTATGAATTACAGCAGTACCTGTTACTGACACCAAAGCCTCGCTTGTTCCTTGCAGAATGTACTGCGGTATTTGATAAAACACACTCATAGTGGATGCGTTCACGGTTTTATCGAACACGTGTTGTTCAAACGTCCCATGAGTCTTAATGATGAGTTTTCTTCCAATTTCAATGATTCCCGCCAAAACAACTGAGCCAGCGGCAAACAGCAACCCGACACCGATTCTGCGCAGTGGGGTGAAGTTAAAACCAAGACGGCGCAGGCCTGGGTACACAATTCGGTCGATAAATGGAATAAGGAGCAGTAACGAGCCGATTTCGAAAAGGCTGAGTGACGCTGCTGGGAATGATAGTTTGTCTGTGACTTTTAAATTCATATAAGAAGCTTGCAGGACATAGGTGGTGAGACCCTAGGGAAAATATAGAAAGCGTAAGATAGTGGTTTGAATTGTAATCGGGTTTTGCGTCGTGAAAGAAAAGACAGACATGAAAAATAGCGATTCTTCATCTGACCCAGTACAGTGTGTGGCTGATGAATTACACATTTTACGGCGCGAATTTCAACATTAGAGATTTTGATTATTTTTTTCCAATATGTTATCGTTGCTAACAAGGTACGTACAGTGAAAACATGCATTTACAAACATTCACCCCTTCACAATAAGTACCTCATGTAATATGGTTTTCACATTTGTTTGTCATGCATCAACCCCTGAATTGAAGTGTGACGTGACCATTCAAACGAAAGCTACTGAGCAATAATTTCTCACCAGGGAAGTGTTTTTTTTTTTTTTTTGCTTGGAGCATTTTGCAAAACGAAATTTCGGACTTAACTACCTTTTAACTTGGCCATTATAAAGAGTAAAGGGGTTTAAATTTTTCAGGCCTTTTTATTGAAAAGTAATTTAGCCATTTATCAAAACAGGATTGAATAACCAAAAACGTTTGGTTTTATAAGCTGTAAAAAAGATTCTTAGCTCTGGCCTTTCAAAGGAGTGATACTTCTTACCTGCCCAAATATTGTCCAGTAGAATATAAAGGGTAAAAAAATTGGCATCAATCGAACCACGGACTTAACACCTTCCACCATTTCCTCGGAGAATTTTCCTCCTTTTGTCATCTTAGCTCCATCAAGCCAGTGGGTCAAATCCGAGGATTTCTTGCAACAAAGTTTTTCCTTTAGGCCACTACCAATGATACGTAACGTGTCTGTCAAATAACTGCCCTGTGGGGGGTAGAGTGTGTAGTACTTCCTCCCAATAAGCAATAGAGTGGTTGCTAAAAACATCGATACCGCGGCTATCAGAAAGCCATAGAAAAATGACACTTCTTGTTGAACGTACACAACAATGGTAAAAGCAAACAGGCTGCCAACCTGGATAAACCAGTAAAACCAGTCGAAAAATTTCTGCACCACTTCTTTTCCCTCTTTCTCTACTTGGTCTGCACCCATTGGAGAAACGTTTGCCTTGATTCCCCCCGTTCCTATGGCAATAAGAATGAGTGACACAGCCAGGAATCCTTCTTTACTGGGAATGCTCAGGGCATAGGCCGACGGGTACTTGTAGGTATTGGCCGTGAGAAGTATGGTACCGACTATGTATAGCAGTGAGCATCCATATATGGTATTGTATCGTCCGAGTATTGTGTCAGCAAGCCATCCGCCGATCACGGGAGTGAAGAAACACGTTCCTACATCAAAAGAAAATTATCAATTCTGGGGGTAAAGGGCTTAGAAGCAACTGATTCTTTATAGTAGAATAAATTGATAGCAGGTTATTTAACGAACAGCCCAACCCTCGCCTGCAAGTCTTGAATAATATTGCCGTTTTAGAACAAGTTAAAGATTTATGGGCCAACATTGTCACTTTGCTGTTTAGTTAGGAAGACTACTAATGAAAACGTGAAAACCGCAACATTTGCATGAACTGCCAAATAACACCTCCAGATTGCAAATGTTTTGGACCTCGTTTTGCATCAGAGGTTGATGACGAAGTTATAAACTGCGGTATTGGATTGATATACCTTTAACTTCATTTGGGACAATGCCGTTCATCCTAACCCTTGGTCACGACCCTACAAGCTTGTAGCTTACATTTTATCTTGCAAAAATACATGCTGACAATCGGCTTCTGAGATTTAGTATGTCTTCGCTCCATTGAAACTGGGAAATCTAATCATTTCCTGTCGAAGTTTTTATGAGTTTCTACTTCTTGGATATAAATACTGAGTGCAATACCTTGAAATGCCAAAGTAATTGTACTGGGTAATGGAGAAGCAAGCTTGAGAACATCTTTACAATAAAACACCAGATTGGCTGCTACTCCATAAAATGTCAGACGCTCGCAAAGCTCGACAAACAGAATACAAAGTACCACAAGGTATCTGCTTCGCTTTGACCGCTGCTTTGCTGACTGCAGACCTGTTACAGTGTAGGTCATGTTTTCCTGTCCGTCGCTGTGACCATCGTGGATCAATGGGGAGTACTCGTCGGCCATTATGTAGATCTGCAGAAATAACAATGATTGAGATTTGAATGAATTTCGTGGTAACTTTCTTTCTAGATCTCCTTAAAGAAGGGGTGCGTGTTAAAGTGTAGATCAAACTAATTCAAACTGCAAGGCTAGTATAAGAGGGTAGCAAAGGAGGGGGGGGGGGGTCAGTAGGCTTTGGTAGATTGTTCTCGAAAAAAAAGCATATTATGCTTTTAGCAGTGCTCATATTTTGTTAGAAATTATGCCAAAATTATGCTACTTTCTGAAAATTATGCTCTCTGTCACCGAAATTATGCTACTTAGATTTTAAGGAAAATAAAGGTCATCAGTAGCTTAACTCCATCAAATTTGACTTTAATGAACATTCATATAGTCCACCTTCCAGTCTTACAGTCTTTAGCATCGAAAATACGCATGTGCGCACCTCGAAAAGCCAAATGACTAACAAATGATATCAACCGTTTCTGGGTATTACTTTTAGGAACACGTTCTCTAGAGATTGAAGCTCTCGGTACGGCATTGGAAGTGCTGAAAGGGCTTGAAGTGCTGGAAGTGGATGTTCTCAAGAACGACGCCATCTTTGATTCGAGCCTGAGGGGCCGAGCCGCCGAGCCATAAGCGTGGTGGCCTGAGAAGAGTCTCAGTCTCTCAGATATGCTGACCACAGGGTCACCTGGAGTCTGCCGGACCATATTTGACCGTGGGCCTTAGCACAGACCTCAATATTTTCCAAAAAACAATACAGAAATAAAACACAAACTGAATTTTCTAGAACAATGATGTTTTTTTTTTTTTGTTTTCAACGCATAAAAGCTCGGATTATGCTAGCTGTGCTAAACTGAAATAAAAGCTTAAAATAATAGTGCTCGTTTTGCTAAATTATGCTTAAAATTATGCTAGCACAATCTACCAAAGCCTAGTGGGAGGGGGGGGGGGAAGGGTGGGGGTGGTGGGAGATCGTGATCCCGTTTCACGCATCCCTTTTTGTACGCAATTCATGCCGTCACGTATTCCTTTAATGAATTTTCACGAATCATGAATTTGGAAAGTATAAACTGACTCCGGCTCTTACCTCATCTTGTTTCAGAAAGCAAGGAGCCAAGAGGCCATGAACATTGTTCACCCATTTGGCCATGTTCGTGACAAATTACCTTTGTTTGACGCCATTTAGGGCCATTTTAATAGAAGACTTCACTGCGTTAACACAACAACAACAGCACGTGCCGCTTGTAACACGATCTGAGCCTCCCGTCAATCAATCAATCAATAAACTTTATTTACCCTCGAATTTACAGTGTAGCACTCAAGTGCTAATATCTTCAAGCCAACTACACTAATAAATAATTATAATAAAAAGCTAAATTCTATATAACAAATAAGGTAACTAACTACCTAGACAACTAACTTGCAAATGTAGAAAGGTTTGCAGTTTCTGCCCTTTTAAGTAAATTATTGTTCCCAGTAGATATCAATCGTCGAAAAAAGGTAAAATCAGAAATAGTGCGGTGATGGTCAGGAAGAGAATTCCAAGATGTTGCTGCCAAGTAAAGTAACTACCCGTGCATGTTCCAGTCAGAAAACAGCGAGGCCATGTGTTTTGTTTAGTTCCTTTCCCTTGTACTAACTTACTTGTTTCACACACTGATTTTTACCCTGATCAAGCGTCACGCATAACCTTTTGCCACCCTCGTATAACGGAAATTAAAGACAGATTTTATAATGGCCAATATTTCGACCGTAGATAGATACATTAGATACTTTATTGGGTACAGAATTCATAAAGCTGTCAATAGAGGTTTTGCATGGCAGGAACAATGAAAATGTTTTGCATTAGAAGGAATATTCTTTCCTATAGGGAAAAGAATCTATTGTTCCTGCCATGCAACATGGCTGCCGTGCAAAACCTCTATTATTTAGTAGAACTAGGACCATGCAGTGTAGGAGTGTGTCTTAATAATTAACACTGACCCAAGGAAGATAGCTTTGGGGCAAGAGAATGATTAGGTCGAAAATTGCTACAATTCTTCGCTGATTGACCATGATTGTTCTTTGTCCGTTTCGACTTTCTCTTTCTTCATGCTAATTTCATCACGCTGTTGACCCTTGTGATAGTAGTTCAGCGATCTCTAAAAAGCATCTGAACTTTCTTGCTGTTTTTCTCGCGTTTAGAAAGCAACACAGCGAAATATTAAACCTACCTCTGATGCTGCAACAAAGCAGTAGAACGCAAACGGTCAAAAACCTCCGGCGCAGTCGACACAGCTTTGACGGAAGTGATTATGTTATCTGATACATTAATATTTAAGTACGTGCGTGTTTGCAGACGAACACAACCTCTATTGCTGAATAATGACGTCATTGCTTGCATCTTCATCAGTACGGAATGAACAACCAAATAACACAAATAATATACATAGATAGCTCAAGCCTAACAGCGTCGCACTTTGAACAAGCTTAACTAAGGTGAAACTTAACTAAGGTGAAAGGTTGGAAGAACAAGAGAATTAAGATTGTTCAATTTTAACAATTCTCAACAACAGTAATTACGCGACCGTCTGCACAGTACATTTTTATAGACCGTACAAAAGTTCACAAAAACAACTTTTCTCTGTCTAGAATAACTAGTACCACTAGTTTCCGAATCAAATACAGTTTTTGTTTGCATTTTCTATCTCGCATTTTCTATCTCGCATTTTTACCTCGCATTTCCTATCTCGCATTTTCTATCACGTATTTCCTATCTCGCATTTTCTATCACGCATTTTCTATCACGCATTTTCTATCTCGCATTAACCGAAAAAAAAAATTCCCTAACCGATAAAATAAAATTCCCTAACCGAAAAAAAAATTCCCTGACCGATAAAAAAAAATCCCTAAAAAAAGAAAATTTCCCTAAAATTAAGTCGCACTCGAATGTCCCTTACAGGCTTCCGTAGCCGCCATCTTGGTATCGATCAGAAACTACTTTACTTCATTAGAAAGTAGTCAAAGTACTACTATTGGTAGTTATGTTGAAATTACAGATTATATTGAATTACACATCCAACATTTCCATGTTTTAATTGTTATCTAGAATAAAATGGCTCGCCAAAGTGAGCAACTTTTTCAAATTTTGGTGGCAACTTTTTCAATTTATGGCAACTTTTGAGCAACTTTTAGCCCTTTTTTGGAGCAACTTTGGCTGGATTTGCTAGCACAATCTATTCAGGCCTAGTGCATTCTCGTCCCCAGAGCCCTCGTTTCGTTTGGTTATGGTTGAGAGGCTGGGGGTTACTCTACCTGAATTTGAAGGCAATTTGAAGAGGTTTAAGGTGGCTCCAAGTAGTTTTTTTGGGTCACACTTCCCTTTTTGAATGCGCTAATACATATATAATCTTACTTTAGCTCAATGAATCTGAATTTGATACCAGATATTAGGCTTGGATGAAAGTTTTCAGCGATGTTCTTTTTATACTAATCGGCGTTTCCATAGAACGGTAAACATGGCGAAAATTGGGGCTACCCACGACAAGCGAATAAATGCGCTTTAATCTACACAGTCTAGCACACTAAATGGAAAAATTTCAAACAAATTAAACTGTTCGATTTTGAATAAATCGCGGAAACATTTTTAACACGTGTTTTATCATGTTTGAAAGTAAGCGGTCAAAACATTCCATAGGTCTCGCAAATTATCATTAAATTGCCACAGAAAGTTTCCTCAGACTTAAATTATTACTCCCTGCAAATAGCTCTGACTAACTCCTCGGCAATAAAGAGATCGAGCTTTTCATTCAAATGCAGTTTTGCTTGACGTTTTCACTCTTTTTAAACTGCATTTGAATGAAAAGCTCGATCTCTTTATTGCCGAGGAATTAGTAAGGGTTGTTTTCAGGGAGTAATAATTTTAGTCTGAGGAAACTTTCTGTGGTAATTTAATGATAATTTGTGAGCGTCCTATAATGTTTACAGCATCATCAGGTTATTAAGAGGTCCCTCGTGCAGGTGAACCGGGGAGGGTGGGACTCTGCAGACACTGCTCCCAGTAACTCTACCCCAATGAGGGGGGGGGGGGGGATAGGGGGGAGCAGAGACGGGGGAGCATTTTGCTCAAATTATTTTTCTTTTTTTTTCTTGTTATATTAACATGTTAAAAGGCGCGTTTTAACTCGTTCCTACATCAAATGGATCTGGCACTGTAAATTCGATGTAAATGTCAAGAAAGCCATGTACGTGGCCCCCTTAAGGCGAAGGTAAACCTGAATTTTAATGAAATTTTAAGATGTTTCAAGAAGGGATAGGAGAACGAAAATGATTTTTTGAACACCAACAGACAATCGATACCCACGCAAGAGCACCCCAGGTGCTAGTGGACTAACTTGGTATCCGTCTATTAATTATTAACTACAGATTCTAATTTTGAAACTTCACTAAATCTTCAATATTTCTTAATTCTCTAAATTTTACAAATCCTTTGAGAAAAACTATTTCCTCTCAAAAATACCTAAAAATCACCCAAAAATTTTCAAAACATCCCATAACATAGATTTATGAGATGAGTGAAGGGTTTTTGGATTGCTTGAAACGCGAACGAGATATTTCCATTAAGCCAAATGGCATTCAGGTAGAGTCCCGCCTAACAATTACAGCCGGAAAACATCGCGCTGAAAAAGAAAGAAGAAAAGCTTTGCGTGCTGCTGTTATTTAGAAGAAAGATTGTCTTTGTAGTTTGCCTACTGGTTTTAGAAAAGCGTCGTTTCGCCACTGAACGCTATCATATCCGACCAAATCAGTTGACGGGACAGTTAAGTTTGTTGATGGACACGCTGTGGTCATTGATTAGGCATATTTCATCGAACAGTGGTAAGAAATATCGAGGAATTTTTGTTTTGCATTCGTTTCATGTTATTTTAATTGGGCTTCAAGGTCTTCAAGTGACCTTCGTTTCCCTAGATTTGTATTTCAAGTTAAGAGTACTACCCAATAAAGGAAATATATAACTTGCTTACGAGAGTGCTGAAAGCCGTTTATTTTGTTGTGTTGTTGTTATTTAAAATGGGTCACCCGGCTAGTGGTAATATTTCTTTTCGCCCTTGGGCTTTCTTCAGGATTTTTGCCTCTCTTTACTCGTCCCTGTAGCAAGCAAGTAGTTCTTTAATATTCGTGGCTGCTTATAGCTTCGTCTTTCAAGGGTCTTCCAAGACACATACTAATTATTTTCAGAAACGCGCTCATATTTAGCGACAATGAGATCCCTTTATACTTTGAAATTTAACAATCGTACGTGCTAAACCAAACAACAAAACTGGGTGACATTGGTCGTTGATTGAGTTGAAATTGAAAGGTTGGTTTTGTTGATGTAGTCGTCATAGTCAACATTTGAAATTCAACCGGAAGTAAAACCTTATGCGTAAAATGGTAAAATTTTTTTATCTTGTTGCGCATTCATTTTTAAACGGCCAATCAAAAAATACATTTTTTTCCGTTAGCAGAGCTACACGAGACGCAATTTGAAAAAACACGTGGAGCTCTGGGTACGAGAATGCCGTATTAAATACTGTTGAATTTTGGGATTTGTTAATAGGAATCCCAAAACGACCCTTAGAAATGTACCTTATGAACAACATCCAATATCATGAGAAGGTTTCTAGAGGTTTCTTCTATCTTAAACCCTGTACAGGCCAGATGCACACAGTATATCTATATTTGCTTAGCAACCGGAAATTGACTCGAAATTTCTGAAATTTCTCACACATGCTAGTGTTGATACTAAACAATTTTTTGTTATTGTGTAAAACTTCGCTAGTTTTTATGGAGCCGAAATTAGCTGAAACAGCTTTTTATCGCGACTTATTCACACAGTAGATCTCAGAATAAATTGCTGTGTGTTAGTTGCTGGGTTTTTTTTTTCTCTCTTTTTTTTGCAAAGAATTGTGGCCGGAAACAAAACAAGTCAGAGTAAAAAGTAAATTCTGAGTTTCATTAATTTTTTCTCCTTTATATGGCAATGTTACGTAAGTATAAACGAACAGTAACTAAAGCAGATAATACCAAAGCGGAATTAAAGTCCACTTTTTTTTTTTTTTTTTTGCTACCAAAATGGTAGAAATCTACAAAACAAAAAATTAGCAAACCTTCATTGCGAGACAATGAATAAAGTCACGGTGTTGAATGTCTAACAGAACTTTATTAAAAGTATAAATATCAATGTTAATGTTGGTTTAATTTGCTATCAGACGAAAGCCGATAACAGATTAAAGAGATGACTTCATCCGTTTTTCTTTTCTTTTGAGCTATGCTGGCCCCATCGATCAGGCCAAAACTGACATCGGCACCTGTCGGTGAAGTCAGCGTTGTTCGGTTTACCATCGCAAACACATCGTGTGTCAGTGTCTCGGTTTCCACATACGACAGGCAGCTTCTCTACTGGTTTACAAATCGAAGTTTCCTCGATGCGTGGTACGTCTACAATCCTTAGGTGATCTTGATGGTATGGTGGCTTGCATTGCCTTATTGCGCATGCACGAGCCCAGATAGGGAGCAGCGGGCCTGTTTTGCAATCGATTACACAGTGTGCGATTTTAGAATTAATTAGATCCCCCTTCTTGCAGGTCCATGGACGTATTGGATCACACTGTTCGCCATCATCTACGCTACAGTGTGTTATACTGTTTACAACTCTCACTATGTCCTCTGCTTTGCTTTTGTATTTCAAATCAAACGCTACCTCGAGAAGGCACTTCCGAAATTCCACATTACAGTAGCATGGTCGGTAACTAAACACGGTGCCTTTTTTGGGGATACTTTCCCCACCTGCGCATGTCAACATCCGATAGCAGCACAAGTCTAGTTCGTTCCTAGGCTCCACTCCTCCTATTCTGGTAAACGTCTCCCTGGAGACGTCACAATAATGAGTAATCTTCTTCAATGATTTGACAGTTTCTGTTGAAATGCAAGCAAATCCGTCGCCTTCCTTTTCATCTCCCATTCTCCATCCCAAATTATTATCATAAAGCTCTATGCACATCTTTCCCTCATCCACGCAAAGTCCTGGATTAACCTTGCACTGATTCATTCCGGGCCTGCAATCCTTGTTGTAAGCGCGACACTCGCAACGAAGCTCGGATCCTCGCATTTTGCAAATTCCTTGGTTCGCACAGACTCTCGGGATGCGGCAAAGATTCACAAAAAATTGACACCTGTGGTTAGAAGAAAATGAATCAGACTATGCATGTTTAACATGAAAATTTGATTTTATCGACTGAGTTGACAAGGTAAATTGGCTCCGAAGGCCGGGGCTAGCGCTCGAAACGTCACCTTTTTAGATACCGTAAACCTCCGAAAATAAGCCCTGGGCTTATGTTTGGGTGGATTTTTTGTTGTTGGAAATATTCGTTAAAAAAAATCAATGGGGCTATTTTCGGGTGACATTTTGTGTCTTAAAATTTTTCGAGCCATTTGCGGTCATTGAATATTCTGAAAATGTTACAAACTGACAAAGTCTTCAATCGGTTTCATCTGAGTGATCATCTTCAGTTCCTTCATCTGACTGTGGAAGTTTACAAATAAATGTTGAGCCACGTAGCACTGGTGATACAAAGGAATCAGAGAATTAACTCTGTGTGTAAATTATAGTGGTAAGGTCAACCCACAAAATTCCCTGCACTGAGCCTTAGCCCTAGTAAGGAAATGAGGGACCACACGAGGAAAAGAAAAAAATCTTTGACCTCGGTTGGATTCGAACCCACGACCTCCGGATTAGATCTTACGTCGCTCTGCCGCTTGAGCCACGAGGCCGAGTGGTCCCTCATTTCCTTGCTAGGGCTAACGCTCGGTACAGGGAAATTTATGGGTTGACCTTAGCACTATAATTTACACACAGAGTTAATTCTCTGATTCCTTGACTGTGGAAGTGTCTAAGAGGAATTCTGGCTCAGCTTCTGGCATAGTGTAATCTTCTATCCCTTCTATGTTAACTTGATTATTCTCAGGTCAATCCTTAAAACACCCCCATGGGCTTGTATTCGTTTGAGAAGTTATATCAAACACTCGAAAAAGTGTTTCATTGAGTATCTAAACACCTCGATGTCTGTTGAAAAAACTCATCTGCGCCTCGTTCTCGTTCTCGTTTTCCTCTCTTTTTGGTGTTTGAAAGTAAGATCTTTAATGGGCACCTCATCGCAATAAGATTAAACTTGCTTACAAATGAAGCCGTTATGAAATCCTGATAAAATACTCTTCCCCATGTTTGATGTGTTGCATCACAAACTCTTTCTTTAATATTATTAGTTATCATTCATTTAAATCACGTGGTTTAACCATGCGATAACCAATGTTTGCCTTTATTGCAACTGACTCAACTCTGCGGTCGGCCACTAGGGACGTCACTAGGAAAAATATCGTAGATAAAATCGATAAAACCTTTGCTCTCTGAAGTTCAGAAAAGCTTACAAATCATAAATTCGGGAAAGCACAAAAATGCGATGTTGTAATTTACCTGCATGTATTTTTCCACCATGACTCTGCGTACCCATCTTCCGGAGGGGAATCGCACACACATCGGGTTCCATAGTCACCACAAATGAAGCTTCCGTGCCGAGCTAAATCTGTCGGAACACATCGGGGCTCACCGAAGCTCGGACCTACATTTCGCTTGTGAAACAGATCAGGCTCTGGTACGGTGGGAAAGCATCTGTAACCCGTGCTAAGTCTGTAACCTTCAAGCAAAGAGTGAAACACGTTTCCGCTGAATTCTAGATGGCAGTTGGCTACCCGTGGGTCTACAAAGTCACCCGTTTGACAATTTTTCTTCATTGGATTGCAGCTTTCTTTGATAGGATGTATGTACTGGTTTTTTAGTGCCACGCATTGGATAAGACTCGGCTTTTCATCGCAGAGGGAAGATGAAGCAACCCATGGTAAAATCAAAATAATAAAACCGCGTTGAAGAGGAATTTTCATTGCCTTCCAATGTTAAGTCAAGCCTCCGTTGCATCATCAAAGGAGAGATGTGCGCGCGCTTCAAAGAAATATATCCTTATGCCAAAGCGTTTAGAATTTAGATATCCTCTTTAGTGGGAAAGAGTTTATATAAAATAAATTAAAAAGCGTCGCCACAATCCGAATAATACTTTTGTTATACGACAGTCATCTCTCAAAGTGTTTTCTAGCGCACGGGCAAAACGTGTCATATTTGGACTCGTTTTGGTGCGTCCTTTTGCATTCTAAAATGCTATACCAAATAATTTCTTGCGAAGCGAGGTTAATAAATTTTAAAATAGTGACTCAGAATGTTGTCAGGACTCAGGAGAAGGAGATCATTTTCTCTTGGTGTTATGCACCTTTTTTCTCTAGTTTGTAAGATTTTTTTTTTTTACGTTGTTTCTTCTGCAAAAGCTTTCCACAATTTTTTTTGTGGTTATTACTTGCCGAACCATGAACCACCCCGTCAATGTCTCTCTTGTCACTACCGCGCTGGAGTCTGGGCTCGAATCATTTGTACGCATGTACAAGTGTCCCACGTGACGCCGGTAAGGTGAAATTTGTGCGAGATTTACGGCAATTTTACTCCAGTTAGTATGGCTTCTGGCGATGAATTAGCAGCTAAAGATCAAAAAGAACAAAGTAAAGAAGAGGTAAGATGATAACAGAATTATTTAAATTTACTGCCGTAAAGTTTCCATCGCTTTCGTCGAATTATTTGTTTAAAAATCCGCCAACAAACTCCTCGGAGTACGACTGCATGTCATGTGCACGAATCAGTGTAAAACGATATTTTATTTTATTTGCTGTAAGAATAACGTTCCATCGTAATCAAACCCCCCTAAAAAAATTTTGCTTATAAGTTGTTAAAGATTTGCTGCCTAGCTTCAAGGAATAAATTTTTCTGCCGTGTTGAGTTTTTTCTCAGAATATATTAAGCCAAGAACAGTTGTAGTAACCCAATTTAAAACAATACATGTAATTAAGCTTATTGTATGCGAGTTTTATTATTCAGTAATTTCCAGTTATCTTTACTGTCTGAACTAAATAAAGGTGATCTTCGTACACAAGGAAGTAAAAACCCGCCGGTATTTGAAATTTAAGCATTGTTTTAAAACCTTTATTAATATGTCAAATTTTAAGTCACTAATAGTGAAACTAAATTCATAATGAAACATTTGATTGATGCTTATGATCAGTAAAGGCTGGTTTTCACTGGAGACAGAGGCAGAGTCGTAAGAGCGCTTCCGACCTAGTGAAAATCGAAAATTGGAGTCATAAGCTTGACGGAATCGGAGTCAGAAATCAGAACAGTTCCATTTTCTTCCGTTTCCACTTATGACTCTGACGCTTATGATCCAGTGAAAACTAGATTGTCGGAGTCGAAAGCAGAAGCGAATAAGCCAATCACAATGCCCATTTCTTGCTTACAACTCCAACAATCTAGTTTTCACTAGATCATAAGCAACGGAATCATTAGCACAATCGGAAGCTCTGCTTACAACTCTGTTGTTTGATTTTCATTAAAATACAGTTCCGATTACGACTCCAACGCCGACTCCGACTTTGTCGCTAGTGAAAACCAGCCTTAAGAAAACCCAGTGGTAACCAATACCAGTCAATGCCAATCATTATAACATAAGTGGGCAAAATTGCTGAATGCTGATTGGCTGAGACAGAGGGCATTTTTTTCTTTATAATATAGAGGACAAAATTACTGAATACTGATTGGCTGACGAAGAGGGCATTTTTTCTTAATTGAGGGCAAAATTACTCGCTCCTGAGTGGTCGAGCATCAAAATTTCTCACTCGTGATTGGTTGAGCATGTCGTTCTCGTTGCATTCAGTTGGCTTGGCGGGATTTTGAAGAAAATTTACAAACAAAGCGTTCGCATGTTTCACTGGAGATTTTGTTATAAAAAAGGAATGAAATCATAAGATACCTAAGAAAGGCATTCTACAGGAGAATTACAGCATTTTATGCCAAACAGGAAGTGATTATTTGTGTCAAATCTTTGATTGACTTGGCACCTGCAGCCAGTTTGCGACGTGGAAAACCTCGAAGAAATTCATTCATGGCGACAAAAGGTTTTAAAGTTCCATCACTTCAATGAAAAAATTCGGATTTCTGCAGATTTCGCGACTCAGGCAATTTCTACAGCTTCTGAAAACACGCGTGGTATTAATCCTTAATTTTACTTGGGCCCATGCGATTACATATACTGATCACGAGGCACTTTTGGCAATCAAGAGGGCACGATTACTTGATCCTGTTTAGTCGAGCATAAAAATTTCTTGCTCATGATTGGTTGAGCACGTAGTTCTCGTTGCATTCAGTTGGCTTCGCGGGATTTGGAAGAAAATTTACAAATAGAGCACTTGCATGTTTCGCCGGCCAGAGATTTTTCTATAAAAAAGGCAAGGAAATTGGATGATATGTAAACAGGAAGGGATTATTTGTGTTAAAACTTGGATTAACCAGGTGCCTGCAGGCCAGTTTGCGACGTCGAAGACCTCGAAGAAATTCATTCATGGCGATTAAAATTAGACTATGTTCTCTGGATGTACATAACAACCAAATCTTTCTTTGACCGATAAGAAATTTGTTTAACCACAGTGAGTTGAAAAGTTTTTCTTGTCAGTTTGCGTGAGACTATTTTCACTTTGTGTAGTTTCAAGTCTGAGTGACTCTTAGAAAGTCTGAAAGTTTTTCCTATAATTTTGCTGTCTAAATTATAAACAAGTAATGACATGTTGCCTCGTAAAATTAAGGATTAATATCACTTGTGTTTTCAGGGCAATTTCTACAGCTTTTGAAAACACATGTGATATTAATCCTTAATTTTACTCAGGCCCATGCGATTACATATACATAGCAATTCATCGATTATCAATAGCAATAAATAGAGAATCAATGAAGTAGATTTTTTGTGACGTGTACATGTAAACAACTATAAACTAAAAGATGTTTCGCATTTGGAGTCTCCCAATGCAACATTAAAATCGATCTAAAAGGATTTTCCAATTGAAACACATGTTTTGATACGTATCTACCTTGCATTTGTGGTAGCTGGGTACGAACTTTGCTGTGATGTCATCAAAGGAGACCATTTGCCGAGTTCTCATAAGCATTATCACCGCAAAGCGACAAAGGAGAAGGCATTTTAACGCGAATGGTACTCAAAATTTTGTGCACTCCGATGCCTTTTTTGTGTTTGCCCACAGATCCTTTGCTCTTCGCATAAAATCAATCTCCTTCGATGACATCACAAGCCATCAAAGCAAAACTTGGACCCATTCTTTACATTGCTCGGTACTGGCCTAAAGAGCTGCCAAAATTTGAAACATTAAAAAACTATTAGATTACCAAAATATTGCGTTATGTGTTAGCATTTCTATTCACAGGTTTGCTCTTAGGAGCCTTTGATTATTCATTATTTGTCAAAGATTGCAGACTGGCAATCAAAAGCTCATAAATTTTAAACTTTTTAACCAGAGAACATTTTTAAAATTTGTTAATAATGTCTTATCCTGGTTACTCATCCATTTTTAAAGAAGCATAAAGATTACATTCCCTTGTGCTCAACTTTGCGAAGGGGCATACAGGTGTACATGTACTTGTCAATTGAATTCATGCTTTCTGATTAGCTGACTTGTAAAAAACCTTTGTTGGGTGTTCATGTTAAAGTGCATTGCACTGTAATGGCTTTGCATTATTTTATCACATTCTATTGCGTGGGTTTTGGTGGACTAGATTGTTTTGCTTGTTTGATTGACCATAAACTGAATCAGTAGAATCAAGAAACATTTCACGTTTTATAACTACAAAAAGTAAACACAATCATGCTTGTCATTGGAACCTGTGAAATTCCTCGTAAATTTATTTGCTCTAATCACCTAACCTTTTACAAAATGGAAACTGACAATATGTGTTTGTTGTGAAATTTAGGTAGCTCTATTAATGCCTGCTGCCTAACAAGGAACTTACATGTAATAAAAATGTTTCAATAACTTTGCCAATTGTTAACTTTTCACCCACTTTGAAGTTGAAGGGACATTGGTGATATCCTTTCACCACGCCCGACACAGTAACTTTCTTCTCTTCATCCATGATCACCATGATGTACGTAGCGTGGCAAGTACCCAGAAAAGTACAATTAAAGCAAACAGGAAATTCCTTTTCAGTGGAAAGGACTTGTTATACACCATCTAGTTTTAGCAATCAATAACAATCGATTTCAATGGATATCAATAACTATTGTATTTTTTGTGTAATTATCTATTGGTTATTGATTGGCCGATGCCAATCAATATCAACTATAACATATAATATAACATGTAATGTTATATTATCTGTATTTGTTCATTGTGTCACTAGTGTGGGGCAGTACTTAGACAGGAATTGAATCCCATTCAATGACTTTCTGTAATAATTGGTCCGATGCTTTAACCGCTGATCAAGCCAGTCGGTTTAAGTTTTTAAACATCTTTTTAAGAACAAACTTTTAGACAATTTTGTAAATGCTCCTTAGCTTACGTATTATGATAAGTAACAAGTTAAGTTACATAAGTATTATAATTCATAATAAAATAAGTTCAATAAAGTATGTACGTATGTGTTGTGGTTCAAATTTTTCTTTGGTTTGAAAATTTTCAACCAGTTCAATTTTTATTTTCCTTTGTCTAAGATTATGATAATGAATTTGAGACAAAGGAAAATAAAAATTGAACTGGTTTGAAAATTTTTAAACCAAAGAAAAATTTGAACCACAACATGGTATGTATGTACATGTGTATGTATGTAGGCCATGTATGCTAGGTTCAGACATGTATATGACGTGCGTCCTGCACTTTACTGCTAGCATAAGCAATGGCAAAAGCATCATGTGAGAAAACCGGTTACAGAAAGGTCATACATGTAGGTTGGATCCTGTTGGGGACTCAGATTCATTGTCCCACTCTCATGACACTGAACAGTACGTCTCTCTCATGACACTGAACAGTACGTCTCTCTCATGACACTGTGAACAGTACGTCTCTCTCATGACACTGAACAGTACGTCTCTCTCATGACACTGTGAACAGTACGTCTCTCTCATGACACTGTGAACAGTACGTCTCTCCCATGACACTGAACAGTACGTCTCTCTCATGACACTGAACAGTACGTCTCTCTCATGACACTGAACAGTACGTCTCTCTAATGACACTGAACAGTACGTCTCTCTTATGACACTGAACAGTACGTCTCTCTCATGACACTGTGAACAGTACGTCTCTCTCATGACACTGAACAGTACGTCTCTCTCATGACACTGTGAACAGTACGTCTCTCTCATGACACTGAACAGTACGTCTCTCTTATGACACTGAACAGTACGTCTCTCTCATGACACTGTGAACAGTACGTCTCTCTCATGACACTGAACAGTACGTCTCTCTCATGACACTGTGAACAGTACGTCTCTCTCATGACACTGTGAACAGTACGTCTCTCCCATGACACTGAACAGTACGTCTCTCTCATGACACTGAACAGTACGTCTCTCTCATGACACTGAACAGTACGTCTCTCTAATGACACTGAACAGTACGTCTCTCTTATGACACTGAACAGTACGTCTCTCTCATGACACTGTGAACAGTACGTCTCTCTCATGACACTGAACAGTACGTCTCTCTCATGACACTGTGAACAGTACGTCTCTCTCATGACACTGTGAACAGTACGTCTCTCTCATGACACTGTGAACAGTACGTCTCTCTCATGACACTGTGAACAGTACGTCTCTCTCATGACACTGTGAACAGTACGTCTCTCTCATGACACTGAACAGTACGTCTCTCTCATGACACTGAACAGTACGTCTCTCTCATGACACTGTGAACAGTACGTCTCTCTCATGACACTGTGAACAGTACGTCTCTCTCATGACACTGTGAACAGTACGTCTCTCTCATGACACTGAACAGTACGTCTCTCTCATGACACTGTGAACAGTACGTCTCTCTCATGACACTGAACAGTACGTCTCTCTCATGACACTGAACAGTACGTCTCTCTCATGACACTGAACAGTACATCTCTCTCATGACACTGAACAGTACGTCTCTCTCATGACACTGTGAACAGTACGTCTCTCTCATGACACTGAACAGTACGTCTCTCTCATGACACTGAACAGTACGTCTCTCTCATGACACTGTGAACAGTACGTCTCTCTCATGACACTGTGAACAGTACGTCTCTCTCATGACACTGTGAACAGTACGTCTCTCTCATGACACTGTGAACAGTACGTCTCTCTCATGACACTGTGAACAGTACGTCTCTCTCATGACACTGTGAACAGTACGTCTCTCTCATGACACTGTGAACAGTACGTCTCTCTCATGACACTGTGAACAGTACGTCTCTCTCATGACACTGTGAACAGTACGTCTCTCTCATGACACTGTGAACAGTACGTCTTTCTCATTCTCATCACTGTTTATTGTCACCCTCATTATTAAAAAAAAATTAATTTATTTTATTCAAAAGTACTATTAATAAATACATGTATGCCTTCTATGATCTCTGTTTAATGTCTTCAGTTGTCTTTATTTTAATACTTTATTCTAATCATGGTTGTTCAGCAGGAGAAACCTAAAGGTGGTCAGTCTACAGGAGCTACTTTGGCTCCAACACCATCCTATATAAAACATCCATTACAAAACAAATGGGCTCTATGGTTCTTCAAAAATGACAAGACAAAATCATGGAAAGCAAATCTGCGCCTTGTAACGTCTTTTGATACTGTATCCTTTACTGGTACTTTTGATTGGTGTACATGTAGCTTTAGGATGGTTATATCCCTTTCACTCCCAAAGTCAATTTTTGAAGACATTCACAATTATTGTGATGTAGTTCTAACTTTTGAGTCTGGGGATGGAATCCTGTGGTGTGACCATTCAAATGAAACCTCTTCCTTGGCTGCACTTCTGCATGGTACTACGTGTACATATACAGTGTACGTCAGTTGTTTTCAATATTTTACACAATTAAATTTGTGATTTTTCTTGAATTTTCATTTTGGGCACTCTTGGGTGTTAAAGGGTTATGCTCGTAGAACCTTACCATTAAGAATGTTAATTTGTATTTTTGCCTTTTGCACATTGACAAACTGGCTTGAATGTTGGACAATTTGTTGTCCTTGAACATCTGCATTGTTTGTACATGTAAATGCTTTTCATTGTTGAGGCGTTGGTGTTTTTTTTTTTTTTTGCAGTAAGTAAATATATCACTGAGTAAAGGGGTAACTAACAACAAACTAGACATCTGAGTGCATGTGATGTAAAATTATTATATATATTTTTTTTATAAGAAGAAGTTTTCCTTGACTTTTCCTCCTACCACTTAAGGTTGAAGATTTTTGGGGGTAGGTTCAGTTTTTGTTGTTACTGCTTAGTGCCTTTACACAATCATGCTGTGCCTGTTCAGTGCAGCAATTCTTTTGTTTTATACATGTATTTCTGTTTTAAGTTATCCAGTGTACCACCAAACACTACAAGAATTGATTAACTATTTTTGCTGCCATAAATGATAAGTTATTCAACTTGCCTTTTGTCATTTCAGGGTATATAACCATATTCAAGCTGCTAGTAAGCTACAATCTGGATGTGACTATTCAATGTTCAAGGTACATTGTGTATATGTTTGGAAGTTTGAGTTGAAATCATGGTATTAGAATAGCCAGGATCTGTTTTATCTCATTTTTTTTTCTAAATTTGTTCTATTAACAGGAAGGAATTGAGCCAATGTGGGAAGATGAGAGAAACAGGCAGGGAGGCCGCTGGCTAGTGAACACACAGAAAAATTTTAGACAACAAGAGCTTGACAGATTATGGCTTGAAACTGTAAGAATTTTAATATGCCTTTGGTTGCGATCATATGGCCTTGTTGGGGTGGGGTGGAAGGGGGGGAGGGGGGGGGGATACATGTATACCCGAATGCCATTTTTCCATTGTTTAAGGTCAGTTAACTGGAATTATCTTGTTAATGTTTCAAGCAATCCAATTAAATGCCATCATAGGTTTGTAGATGAATGTTGCAGTGCATGTTTTGTTTTGACATTTTTTGGTAGTTTGTAGGAATATGTGAGAGGAGAAGAAAGGGGAGAAAAATAAGAAATATTCAAGATTAAAATAAAGCTTAAAAATTAGAATATGAAGTTATGGACACCAAAACAGTCCGCCACCAGCCTGGGGTGCTCTTGCATTGGTGTCAACTGTTTGTTGGTGTTTGAAAAATAGTTTCTTTCCTCTATCCCTCTTTAAAACTCTGACAATTTGCCCCCTTAATGTTTTGAATACAACTATACATGTGCATGCAACATTTCTTATTTTTTATTATTATTGTTATTTTAAATCTCCCCAAGTGAAGATAAAGATGAGAAATAAATTGTCTGATATTTTTCATTGTGTAGTTGATGCTTCTTGTTGGTGAGGCATTTGGAGAATTCTCTGATAGCGTATGTGGAGCCGTAGTTCAAATACGTACAAAAGGTGACAAACTGGCAATATGGACAGCCAATGCATCTGACCAAGATGCTAACCTAAGTATAGGGTAAGTAAACTGTATTGCTTTTCTGTCACAATATTACTGCATTAAATGAAGGGTGGATCATAACCAGCCTATGTTGAATTTTAGGCCTTTTCTTATTTTTTCTTGCTCAGATTTGTCCATTTTTGGCATGTGAACTACAAATAATAATTATTAGTTGCAAAACATTGTTCAGAATTTTTTCTGTTGTTTTTTTCCGTCGGTTTCGAGAAATAACCTTAATGCAGAAAAAAAAATCCAAGGCTCCAAAGAGCCAACCCATGAATAAGAAATGCTAACATATGATGTAAGGATTTTTGACGAACGCAAAAAAAAGTAAATCCTTTCATGATGTCCAGTTCGGAAAAAAAGGGTACTGAGCGAGAATTGAACCCGTTGCCTACCGAGTGCAAATCACCGCACTAAACCATGAGACCATCAAGGAACACATGCTTGATTAAGACTAAATTTTGTCCTTTAAAGGTAAACACACATCAAAATGCCTATCTCAATTTGAAAATCCTTTTAGATAGATTTTAATGTTGCATTAAAGACTCCAAATGCGAAACATCTTTCGGCCGGCCAGCAAGAACTCACTTCAAGCTGCCCAAAAATGTGTTTCAAGTGCCCGACCACGCAAAGCGGACCCACCTGCCGCTGTTGCAAAGCATGTCAGGAAATCCTACAGTAAAACTACAGTAAAACTGAAATAACTTCCTGCCCGAAAATTAGAACAAAATAGTAGAAGTCTGGAAGCACTTTGGTTATCGGGCATTTCGACCACGGCACAGGATGGCAAATGGCTCACAACTCACATTGCTACCCCTTTGCTGATCAGAAGTGATTCCAGACTTTCCCACCTGCTCGTCTTGTCCACCAAGGTCAATTTTTCACCTCGAGCGCTAAATGACACCTTAGACACAAGGTACAACAAGAAACATGACTCGTTTCTTTGAGAGGTGCTAGAGACTTAAGGATTTCCAGACTTAATGATGTCTTTCCATCCCCAGATGGGTCTTAAACATGTTGGCTTATACACACGTTCAGACGATGTGTTACCGTAGTGAGCTCACGATAGATAACCGTGATGTTATAGATTTATACACACCAAAAAATGTGATAGCACTGTAAAAACTCAGATGCAATTTTCTTTTCGCCTGGGGAAAGGAAACCCGAGATAAATTTACCTCAGGTGAACTCAGGTAAATTTTCCCTAGGTAAATCGATTTTCCCTTGGGAAAAGTGTGTAGTGTGACCACAGTTATTATCATTTACAGATGTGTGCCATCACACCATTATAAAATATCCCTGTTACATGATATTGGCTGATTAAGCTCTTTGTTTTGCAGACGTACATTTAAGGAGCGTCTCCATCTTCCAAACAAGCTAGTCATAGGTTATCAGGTGAGAGAACACTGCATGTAATTCAGTTGAAAGGCATAGTGCAAAAAAAAAGACCTAAGTGATGATTTTTGCCACAAATGTTAAAAAAAAACACTACAAACTGGCTCTGTTGATTTGCCATTCAATTAAGGTAGTGTTGTAATATAAATTGCTTGCGAGTCTTGGCTGGAGATAAACAGGAAAAACAACTGGTGTCAACCCAATCATTATCAGAATAATCATTATTTATTTAAGCTTTGCTGTGTGACCGCACAAATTGAAAGCAACTGAGAAGTTCTTTCCTGTGCTACAGTTTACTGTACATGTATGCCATATAAGATGGTGGTATTTTTTGAGTCTTTGGATAGAATCCGTAAGTGTGACCATTAAATGAAAGCTGCTGAGCAGTAGTTTCCTGTGGTACTGTTTATTATGCTGTATAAGGTGGTTCTAACTTTTGAGTCTGTGGATGAAATCCTAAAGTGTGACCATTCAAATGAAAGCTACTGAGCAGTACTTTCCTGTGGTACTGTTTATTATGCTGTATAAGGTGGTTCTAACTTTTGAGTCTGTGGATGGAATCCCTAAGTGTGATCATTCAAATGAAAGCCATTGAGCAGTACTTTCCTGTGGTATTGTTATTTTTGCTGTACAAGGTGGTTGTAACTTTTGAGTTTGTGGATGAAATCCTAAAGTGTGGCCATTCAATTGAAAGCTATACTGAGCAGTAAGTTCCTGTGGTACTGTTCATTATGCTGTACAAGGTGGTTCTAACTTTTGAGTCTGTGGATCAGTACTTTCCTGATTCTACAATGTATATTTTAAGTGTGTAGGGACTAAAAGGGCAAGGAAAAGTTTGAGTTTGCTCTCCTTCTTGGCTAGACTAGAACACCTCTTCCCTAATCAGGAAAAAAAATACACTGTAACTCACCTTTCAATATTAGTACATTATGTTTCTTTTAATATTTTGGCAGGCACATGAAGACACCATGAGCAAAACAGGTTCCACTACAAAATCGATGTTCTCATTATGATCGTAAAACAACTTCTATAGGCAATATCAGAATTTCCTGATATTTTAAGAAAACTTTAGGATTTATTCTATTTAATGAAGTTTAGTGGCCTGAAAACCACTTAACCTTGCTTGTGCAAGGTGTGCAGTTCATCCTGACTATTATGTGAAGACAAAACACTGCATTTGTACACTACATGCATCTAACATTTCGATTGTCATAACTTATGTAAATGTAGAATGCAATCAACTTTTGTGTTATCTTTAGCTTAGAGATTAAACAGATTGGTGATCTTGTGTTGCTGTACAACAGGCAGCATGCATGCTGATTTATAGGTTGTCTTGCCTGTTTAAGACTATGGCTGTTTATATAAAATACCTACAAAGAATTCAGAGGTTGGAACATTAAATACAAGTACTTACACACTGTATAATTTATACGACTGTGTGAAACTTTTCACAGATTTTTTTGGAGAAAATACATTGTTTGGTACATGTCCCTCTTAGAGATCTTCCACAGTTACTACAAATTACATAAGCTCAAACTCTGATTTTATCATAAAAAAATTATTTGTGTTTGCTGGCTAAATTTATTTTTTTATGATTATTTGTTCCAGTGTCAAAAGAGATTGCCTGTTAAAGTTGATTAGTGCTCCGTATTAAATCATATTATTAGAATAATTATAATAATGTTGAAAAATGCTAAAAATCTTATATTACTGCAGTTGTTTTGCTTTCACACAATGGTCAGGTTAATTGACTGTTAAACAAAACTCACAAGAAGTTTCAGTATAAGAGACGTAAAGTGAATGTGGTTTGCTGACAAATGGATGCAAGTGTATGAGAGGTTTTGAAAAAAGGACAATGGATCTCAAGATACAGTATTGGACTGAGTAGTGTTCTCCATGGATCACTACAGATTTGTTATGAGTGGGCAATTTCTCAGCCCTCTTAATTACAAACCCCATTAATACAATATATATTTTGGATAGTTGTACTGAATTTTGTTATGTGGTCAGACCATAATCATTCAGAATGTGGCCATACTCTTGATTTTGCATCGTCAATGACCACTTTATCAGCCCTTTGATCTCAAAATATATATTGTGTAAATGGGGCTTAAATATAAACCAGTTTTTGTTTAGTTTGCTTAGTATAAAATATGCCAGCAGTCTCTCTTGTCTTCGATGGATCATGGCTTAACCCACAAAAACAGTCACTCCCAGAGTCAATTATGGAGACATGTCATGAACGAAATCCCACAGTGTGACCATTCAAATGAAACCTCTTCAGCAGTACTTTTAAAACCTTTTGCATGGTATCATTTGTTTTCCAGTATTTTACAAAATGAAATTTAGAATTTGTCATGAATTTTGCTTTTGGCACTCATGGGAGTGAAAGTGACACTGTCCGCTGAAATCACCATATTAGCTCCTTTCATCTCTTTTGGTGATTTTTTCTTCGTAATTCAAGACAATAAAGCAATAAAGTTTCAAAGCAAGCTCCTGACCATAATCATGAAAACACAATATATCTGCCAATAACAGTGTTCCTATAAAGGGTTAAGCAAAACACAAAACAGTTTAGAATGAAAGAGATATTGACTAACTAACCAGGTGATGATCCATGAAGAAAGAAAGAGTAACTGCTTGCTTATAAATCCACTTATGTTGATGTGAAAAGAGTCCCAGTGTCGGTGATGTTAAATTGGTTGCAAATATGTTTGCTGTCAGATTACTGTAGGGTAGAATTACATTAAGGTCATTCATGTCTATTTTTGCCCATGTGATTTTATGTTGTTTGTAAAATTATTCCCTTATTCAGGATTATGCCATCAGTGTATATCAACTATTAGTATATACTGAAACAGTGGATAGCATTGTTGGGGTGCTCTGATTGGCTACTGAAACTCGGAATAGCAAGTGCTATTCACCTCCCAGCAATTTGCGCGCAAAAATTGTAATCGTTGACAAGAATAAATGAGTTAAAAAGCATCATTTTCGTTATATTATCTCACTGTTTCAGTATATACTAAAACAACTGTTCACCTCAGTGTAGGTGGGTAGTTATCCACCACTACCCACCTCCACTTCGGTGAATATTTGTTAATTATCCTATAGTGGGTGGTGATGAGGATTATCTGTTCCTGAATGACAAGCAGGCTATCTTTTGGGGCCACACGCCAATTGCTAAAATGATCCAGCGAACAAGACCCCGCCCCCTCGTCAGCTTGCTTCCCTCACCAACTATCCTGTGCACATTCATCTCTTACTTCCTTCCTAAGTTGGACCTGACATACGGTGCACATAAGAGGTGTCTGTGCACAGGTAACCCACCAAGCTGCTTTTTCATGGCTTTGCCACTCATGAATGATACCCCAAACATAAGCCTATCTGCTTTGCGCTTACTCTAAAAGAAACAATTATTAGGACATGCCTTTTTAGTTTGGACTTGCCCGCCATTAAGGTGTCTGTTACAGACAAAATAACCCGATTTTCTTAGCCCGTGGTGGTGAAAGGTGATTTACATGCAATCAGGATAAAAAGTTGATCAACATTTTTGTTTTTCTGGGAGAAGTTAAACTTCAAGATTTCTATAAGAAATTAAAAGGAAATGTAAAGGAAAAGGGTAAAACTACATGTACTATGGAGTTATTAAGCATGCCTAGCTAAAAGTCATGATTTCATTTCTGTTCAAAGAATGAAAGTTTCAGTTAGCACTTTCTAAAATGAACCACAGAAGTGTCCGTGTTGTGGGTGGGATATGGTTGCGGGGGGGGGGGGGGGGGATTAGTAAAGGTAAGGGTTTCTAAGCATAGTTGAGTGTTGAGTTTATCTCAGGGACTGCTTGCATAAACTCTCACGCTGTACTTAACTGACCAGTTAGAGCAGCATTTAATGTTAAGATGAAAGCAGCCCCAGAACTAATGCAAAGGGTTGAATACATAAGTACTGATCGTATGGTTTATCAATGTGCCTCATATAGTTGGAAGTTTATGTACTGTGTACGAAAAAAAGTGTATGGTATTTTGTTACCTCTTCAAAGCAAAGTATATTTGCAAGTAATTTAAGTTAATTTAATTGAGATGCAAGTCATTGTTTGATGAGGCCAATTTAAAATTATTTTGAACAAAATATAGACCATTTCACGGTTGTATTCTTAGTTTCCTGGCCTTTGAGTGGAAGCGAGGTTGAAGTTGACCTTGTCATGATGCAGACCTTGGAGCTTTTCAGATGTAAATTTAGCTAGTTAGCATGAGAAAGTATTAACATTTGAAAGGGAGAAAGGTTTGTATCAAAGCACGGTCACCTCCAGCCTCGCTTCCACTCAAAGGCAAGGTCACCAAGCATACGACTGTAAAATAGACTGTTGCCTTAAGTTGAACTGACACTGTACCTGACTGATTCAGTGCATTTCTGTACATGTAACTAGCTTTGTAGTTGAATTTAGGTTTCATGATATAGTATTTGCTATTAAAATGTTAAAATGGCTTCGGAAGTCTGACATGTAATGGTTACCTAATACTGTTTAGTAGTCATGTCATGCAACCGGCATTCAGAGTAAACTTGTGACATCTCGTCTTCAGCATTTGTCTATCGACCTTTGACTTCAGTTCTTTAGATAATACTAGTAGATCCCAGTCAGCCAAGTCAAGCCAGCCTTTTCTTTGTACCAGTAATTTGCCCAATCTTTCTAACGGAATCCGCATTCTCTCTCGTCTCCTCGCATTTTTTTCGCTCGCTTTTCTTCGCGCCTTCCCCAACTATTCGCGCTTTCCCCACCATCTGAACGCCTGGAACAGGCTACATAACCCCGTGTGCGACATTGTCGCAGTGTGGTCAACAACGATTTATTTTTCAAATAATAAAACAAAATATAGTAGCAACCCGCAAATAACTAGAGTTAATCGTGGCGGGTTGCTACGCACTAAACAGTTACAGTTGTTCTACTGCGGTGCGCCTGGAGTCATGGGACCACAGGCGGCCCAAGCTCACTTTATCAGCGGTATTGTGTTACAAGGATTCGATTTATAAAGGTTTGTATGGGAACGCAACGGTTTTGCTTCAAAACTTAAAAATTCGAATCTTATGTGAATAAAATTGACTTACCCTGTTGCTGTGTTGTATTTGTTGTTTGCTTGCTCCTCGGGGCGATTTCGGCGAGTTATCGTTATTTCGGTGTTCCACTGCTAAAAGAAAGACAGCCGGAAAGGATTTTATAGTCGTGCAAATAAAGCTACTTGTTGTTGGAAAATGCGTTATATCGAGGTTCTGTTCCATGCTTGTAATTTTGCCGGGCTGAAGAATATCGTTCGTTATACCAAGTACTCGTTATATCGTTGGAGGTTCGTTAAATCGAGGTTCCACTGTATTAGTAGCTATTAGTGTCCCTTGCATTAGATTAAAAGGTCACCCACGTTCATTGTCTGACCCTAACATATCTTGGAAAATTGAGAAAAATTCATGCACAACGTTTCGTCACGAAACAAAAATCGTGATAAAAACAAAAAAGATTGTTAAGTGCTCCCGTCATAATTGAAATGGTCCGTTACTAAGTACAGAAGAGAACTTAAAATTTTCTCACACCTTTACTGAGTATGAAAGACATCTTTACAACATAACTCATAAAAAAGAATAACAAACCGGCAAAGTTCGTGAATGTGTGTTTATTAGAGTTTTAATTCGAAGCGGTTAATGTGTAAATATGCAATGTACATTATATGCTTGTTAAAATTCGATTTTCCTTACAGATCTAACATAACACGGTTCTAATTTATAATTCTTAGACACAAACTTTCAAAACAAATTTAGAACAAATTTTCCGCGTAGTATTTAGTGCAGTTACTTCATCGTTGCAACACACGCTCCATAGAAAAAAAACTAGAGATTGATATGAATTACATACAACAAACTTATCGGTTTTGCTAATCTATTGATTCACACCGAGCGGCTTCGTGAAAAGAACGGTCCAGGTGTCTGACACCCTGGATCCAGAGGTCCGTTCTCTGAATATCACGAGTGAAATTAACCGCATAAACGGTTAGAAGAAGCTCGCGAGAGCGCCTCGTTGTCGCGGCTTCGTCGCTCAAACTCTCCGGTTTTCACTAAAGAAAAAGCTTCTGGCACCCAGGGTAGGTGTGTCTGATAGAAATAGACGAACTGAAAATGACAAAAAGTTTACTTTCACTCAGTTGCTTGACGCAAATTCAGGAGCGTTTACCATTTGTATGGAAAAACCGGTTGTTCCGGTGGAAAAACAAATGACACGGTTCATCCCAACGGAAATTTTCGGGAAAATGTACTGCCTTTTTCTCGCTTTCACCGGTACGAGCGGAATTTTCTGTACCATTTGTCCGCATCTAAAGTACCAGGCTTCTTCGCGAAATAAGGAAGCTCGAAGATGGCGAATCACTTTGAAGAAGGAAATTTACTCCGAGTTTATTCGTGTGAAAATTACCACTTTTCATTGGCTATATTGACAAATTTTTCCTACAGTATAATTGCGAAATTACAGGTATTAAAGAAAGATGGGAATTTTTGATTGCCGTTTTAGGGTAAGCTTATAAGACCTTATAAAAGTATTTGCCTGTTAATTTTTCCCGCCGTCATTTTGTTTTTCACCCCAGTGCCTCTCGGCATTCGATAAAATATAAATGGCACAGGTCATTCCTGTTCCGTTTTCTTCAGTAAGGAAAGTCCAGTACTAGTTGTCGGAAAATTATAACCGGAAATTCCATTCAAATGGTAAGCGCTCCAGTTCTCTCGACTAGTTGCTTACCTTAATTTTATAGAAATTCATACATAATTTGCGCTCCTTACTACGAAAGTGTATTGCTCTACTGAAGTCTTGTCGTTCCTCTTTAGAACTAATGAATTACAGCAAGGCGTGTTTTAATATAAATATTACACTCGTGTAAAAATGAACTAAAAAAAACTTGCACTGCTTTCAAGGATGGTAGACAAAATCGTATGTTTGGTTCTGCAAAGAAAATAAAGGTGAAGTTTACTACATAACACACAGCAGTTATAAACAATGATTTTAACATTTGCACATCCACAAATGGCAAAAAAAGAATCATTTCCCCACAATGACAAGAGCCATAGGTTCTTGCAATAAATAACAGAGGCTGGTAGCGAAGACCTATCTTTCAAGTACGCTCTCGTCCTTTGGCTAACACCCCCTCAACCCCCCTCCCCCTCCATCACCACCGGGAAGTTCAATCTTTTTTCCCTATGAAAGAAATGTTGATTAAGCCATAACAATCACCACAAGTACATAGCAAAAGAAATTATGCATCTTATAAATTGGAGAGCAGTCGAATAATAACTCCTTATAAATTCTGAGGGTTTGACAGATAATACGCACGGATATTTTGCTCCTTGCTTGCATTTTTCCTCGCCTCTGTTGGGCTCGACAAAACACTACACAACTCGTAAAATATCCGCGTGTATTACCTGGCAAACCATCCAATGAAGTGTATATACAGAACAGTTTACTTAGTTTTGCAAGCAGAAAGCAACAGTAAACAAGGTTTATAAAAGTATGACCATGTTTGAAGGGTCTTTGGAGGATACCATTAAACACTGCAATGCATTTTAATGTTAGCACTCACCTTGTCTCTTTCTTCCTCGTCCTTTTTGTCCTTTCGGTACTCCCACATCTACAACAGAAAAAAATACGTCTTTAATCTAAACATTATTCTATTACGCCACTCCACATATAATATGGCCGTTAAAGGGCCAACATGCACTCCAATCGTGAACAGCTCATTATAAAATGAGTTATCAAAAGTATTCATTTTATTTGGCCGATACTTTAATGCCAGCTTCCAGACTGGAACCCTGGCTGTGACCACCCTCAGTGTCACTTGTTCATGGGTGGGGTGGGTCTGATTGATTGTGAAGCGCATTTGAATATATGTATATAGAATTTGCGCTATACAAATGCATAAATTTATTTTTTTTATATAGACTGATTTGTTTTCGCAGTTTAACGTAAAACACATACTTTTTCTATCGATTATTAAAACTACGGATAACGGAAGTTTTCAAGTAAGCGTTTTCAAAAGCTTCTCCTCTACAGTTTACATACTAAAACGCTAGAATTGTGTTCTTCGTAATTAAAAGCAAAATGCTGCGTGCGTTTTTGGTGCGTTCCGCTTCCCGTAATTTTTGGAGCGAATTTATGACGTAATCGAATAACACACGCAACCCTGTTCCAGGCCCTTGCGTGGACTTGATTCTCGTAAGCGAGAGAAAGAGAACGCACGGAGTTAGGGAAGATTGAGATTAAAGAGTGTTTGAAGACCGGTTAAGTGCCCCGCACAGCAAAACGTAATTAAACTGATAAAATCATTCCACCACTTACCTCCTGGTTGCGGATGCAGTAGAAAAGCAAGACCAGCAAACCCTTCAACAAAAAAAGGAAAGCAAATGTTGTATCCCGAAACAGAGTGATGATTGTTTCTCCATATGCCTCATCTTCTCGACACGTTTAAATATATCCCCAGAAGGACCCATGACACTATTCATTTCTTTGCTCGCCAGTACAGTGGTGTGCTTAGTGGTACGGAAAAAGCATTAGAATGTCTGAAATAGTCCACTGCGCAGAGCGGGCGGGATAATGATTTATACATGCTAGTAAAAAGATGTGCTAAGGACGCTGCCTACAATTCTTTATAGGCAAAGCAACATACTCTACCTGTCGCGGGTTCGCACCGAAATTGCTAAAAGTTATTTTTATCATGGATGTAAAAATAATTTTTATAGGCCTAACCGACTCACAGGTCGTTTTACTTTTCTAATTTTTAGCTCTTTATATTTTATTTCCTAATATCCTTTGTAAGTAGTTTAATATAGCTTTTAAGAGTCAACAGTTTTTTAGTTATTCATTTCTATCAGGTATTATTGATGGCAGATGCTCTGGTCTCTGAAGGGTAACCTGAATTATTTTGATTTATTTTCAATAAAGTATCTAACCTGGCAGGTGTAGAACAGGACGAAAAAGTAGTGATATATTTTGTCTTCAGTGTGGTTCACAGCCAGGATTCCAAACAACCAGGTCAACACGATCACCAACATAATCACCATCGACGTCACGAGGCGATTTCTAGAACGATTTAAAACAGTTATCACACAGGACTAAAAAATATCGATTGGTTTTTAAAAGAAAAGGGCAAGAGTTTTTTTTTTCTTTACCGTTAAACATTAAAGGTGTGGTCAAGAGCAATTCGTTGAATAGTTCCATTTTTAGAAAGGAGTCTCACTTCATATAGCAGCATCCACTACAGCGACTAGGAGACTAAATAAAAAACAAACGCGTGCAACTTAGTACTAATCCGGCAGCCTTCTGTCTCTCGTTTATCAAGTTTTATCACCCCGTGTACTCGGCTAAAGAAGCTTAATTTTGCATACACAGTTCTTCAGTTTGTGATTACATGGCCGTTATGGAGAGGATATTTTGGGGCTTGAGGAAGCAATGTGTGGACAGTTGCCGTCGCGGAGAGGCGGGCGTTGCAGGGAGGTTCGAATAAGAGAAAATGAAATGTATGAATCATTGACCAGAACGAAAAAACGTGGCCGTTGTAGAAAGGCGGCCATTGATAGAGGTTCGACCGTATTGTTAAAAACTGTCAAAATCTCCAATGATGAGCTTTACGGAGACCTGCCCAAGATCCCAGAAAAGATCAACTCTAGGAGACTCAGTCTGGCCGGACACTGTTATTTTCACCCAGAACTTCCAGCCAATAAGGTCATCAACTGGGAACCGGAGCGTGGGAGGCGAGACTCTGGACGACCAGCCGAAGACAGTTGTGAAGATGATGTTTTGAATATGCAGGGGGAGATACAAAGGAGGAGCTGTCCTGTCTCACGACAGACCGTGATGTGTGGAGTGTCATTCACCGTGCCCGACTTAAGTCTCGTCACTTAGGTCGACGGAACGGAACTGTTAAAAACTTCCCGACTATTCCATAAGGAAAGAAAAAACGCTCCTGGGATATCTCAGTCGCCCTCATTTCTCGGGGACTAACTGTATACTTACTTGGCTCTTTCAAGTTTGATGTCATCCGGATCATCTTGCCAGGTAATAACCTCCTTCAGGATGAATGCTCGGGTGATAAGATTCAGCTAAAAATAAATCACATGAAAAAGAGAAACTATTTACAAATAATGCTTATTCCCCTCATGCACCTGAGTTCTTTCACATGCCGGTTTTCTTCAAGAAGAAAGGATATCTCCTCTCTTCCTGTTTTTCTTTAATGAATTATACTTTACTTACCAGAACGAGAATCAAGACGGGGGCACCAAAGTACCACGCTTCTTCTCCACGAATAAACATCCAACAGCTGCAAGAATGGAAAGAAAATATATACATTTGTTCAAGTTGGTATAACCGAACGGATATACGAGACTGGTTAAATTAAAACCTGCGTAAATGATACAGTTGTCAGCAAGTCGTTCACTTTGTCATCCATAGTTTTAGGTGTTTACCGATGGTATTTGCGCTAAAATATCGGTCGGAATGAGCACTGAATAACTGTAAGGGTTTTTCCAAACAATTATTATTCCAACCGAAAGAGAGGAAACTGGAAGCAGGATAAAGGAACAAGTGGTCTGAAATGGCGGTGGATATTTCGATTTGCTCGCCGACCTTTACCGGGATGGTAGTCTACAATTTCCAAACGAAAAAATTAAATGAACTTTTCCATTATTTTCCTGAGCCAATTGCCGGTGCGAGAATTTTGGTCAAATTGTATGCATGTGTATGAACGTGACATAAAGGTTCGAACCCAGGAGAAGTCTGTTTAGAATGACGTTGTCCAATTACGTGAAAGTTTCGATTAATTACTGATTTATAGGAGTATTTACTACTTATTTATTTATTTATTAGTTAATTTATTTATTAAATGATTAAATATATATTTTCAGTACAAAAATTAGCGAAAATAATAAACGACATTTCGACATCTTCGGGTTGTCATTGTCAAGTAAAATGTGTAAAACGTTATTTAACAACATTTATTTCTTTGTTACCCGTGTGTATTTGTTTGTTTGTAAACAAATTTAAGACTGACTTACAATTCGCTTTTCTCTGGAATGCCAAAGTGAGGATAGGTGAACTCTGCGCAGGCGCTGGCAAATGCAATTGGGATACCTGCATACAACATAAAGCTTTGTTAAAACTGATATGAGCTTAAAAGAAATGACTTACTATACTATACTATTTAGGCGCATACCAATATTTGAGATAATTTACTGCAAATATATATTACTTAACTTCGAAACAATTTACTTATCCAATAAATTCCGTTTTTCTTTCTGAATAATAAAATCACTATAGGGTTAGCGCGAAAAGGGTTTGGTGATTAAATTATGGGCTATTGTAAACTAAAAACTTACCCCAACCAACGGCGAAATAAAACACAATCGGAACTGTATTTTTGTCGTTGAATAGCGGTTTCAGTGTTGAGTAATAGTAAAATCCTTCCATCAGTAACCAAGTCAGAGCTGCCAGCTCAAAAAAGTGCAGAAATGGACTCACAACTTCACATGTTTTGGGATTGGAAAAGAACTAAGGAGAAATGTAACATGACAAATATTTTTACTTCATGCCAGTAAAATATTAGTTTCAGTGCGTTTAATAGCTGACTTTCCTAAGAATAAACTAAATATAATCTTCTGGCGAAAGTTAGAAAAAATCAGTTAAAGACCGTTCCAGTGACATTGTTTTAAGACCTTCTCCCATCTGTTGACCAGTAGGAGAGGAAGGATTAGAAATAAGACCATCTTCTTCTGCCAAGGACTTTGGCTTATCGCAAACTAAGATAACATAGTCTATTTGCCACTGATTTTCAATTGATTTGAACCGTCCAATATCGCCAGAGGTGTTAGTTTTTCTTATCTATTTTTTATTAAGTTACACGCTTCAACAGAGAATTATTATTTCTCACCAAGTTTTCGCCGGTAGATAATCCAATAAAGAAAACCAGCTGACTGAGCAGAAAAGAGACGTCGATGTTAAGAGCGATGCGCATGCTATCCCTCTGATGGTAGCTGAAAAACAGTAACGCATGCTCAATACCTATTAATTAAATGACGGGATGTTCTTACATTACCCACTGGAGCTGGTTACAAATTATTCCTTGAAACTGATTGTTGTACAGCTTTAGTAGTGGTTAGCATTGAAATTACAAGGAGAAATTTGACACAGAACACTATTGAGGCTTAAAGGGTTAAAGGTGGCTTGGACTCTAAGCATTTATTTATGTTACTTGGATTGAACAATATCAAATTAGCTTAAAAAATAAATGAGGCTAAATAAATTTGTTCCCTTATGTTAATGTGCAGGACAATTTATGAGACCAATTTTTTTTAAATGAATTTTAACCACGCTCAAAAAATGCACTTAAAGCCGCGAAGAGTGTTTTCAGTATGGGAACAACAGCTTAGCCGCAAGCTAATCTATAAAGACTCTGCAAAACATCATAAATGGTCAGTGTTAGGCAAAATTAGTCGGCGATATGTGCAACGTACACATCGCTACCGCTGCGTTCAGCGCGGTGATGGATGGTTCATTTGTTTAATAAAATATCTTACTTGATGACAATGGCGACGATAGCACAGATGAGGAGACCAAGGATTGAAAAAGATCCCAAAACAGTTGCAACTGTAACAAACAGTTTACGATCTGAGTCGTCCACCTGATTGCAAAATAACAACGAAGCTTAAGAGAATTGAATACTAGAGTTGCATTTGTACGTAAGCATATATATGTCTTTTCAAAAGCTAACGAAGTTTAAACACAGTCGTTTAAAGGGAGCTAAGGGTCGACGAAAGTGCATGAAATTTTGAGGCTGTAGCCAAACGAGAAAACTGACCTCGAACTTACATCAATTCTAGTGAAACTTTGAGTAGATTTAATGTTTTGGGGTAGAACAAAGTCCGGCGACTAGAACGTATGAAAGTTTCAGAACAAACGAATGCGAGAAGGTTTCAACCCCTGTTTTCACTTAGCGCGGTCCTGGCCAATTAGAGAAACTTATTGACTTTAATCCAGCCTCATCTATCACTGATTTTTTCTGACGAGTGAGTACAAATTCCGCGTAAGGTTCTGGGTATAGACTGCGTCAAGACATGACAGAAAATAATTCGACTTATTTTCTTTTCTTTGCGTTGGTACTGAACATCGTGTGAGCAAGAAGGGAACTTGTGGGTACTTGGCTTGGCTTAATTTTCTGTTGTGTAATGTGGTCAGTTTTATTTTTAAATACAGTATGCAGATAAAATTTTATGGTGTTACCATTTGAAAGAAAGCTATTCAGCAATGTTTGTTTTCAGTAATCAAGATAAAATTTTTGCGTTTTGAGGCCAATCTTAGGAGTTCTGACAGTTCTGCGATTTTAGCTTTGTTTTCATTTTGTTTAGATTGTTTCATCGCGTTGGAGCAAACTTTCACTCGGGGTAAAATTTCCATTTGATTGTATACCAGTACCTTCTCCTGCACTTTCGATATCAGTGCAAATGTTGATAAATGCGAACTTCTGCAAACGGTTTGTGAGCCGCTGGATTTTTTAACGTCGCAGCCATCTTTGGACCACACACTATGTAAATAAAGAAATTATCAACAAGAGGCTTATTCGATTCGAGGACAATCATCCCTAATATATATAAGAATTATATTTATCCAATATAAATCCAAGGACTGAACCTAATACTTGAATTATCGTTTTAAATAGACAGTCTAACAGTGAATGTCTAAGCAAAAAGGCAATAAGACTAACTGAGGAAAACGTCAACTTGGAGACATCGTTTTGATGAAACACAATATTCTCAAATCAAGGCTTAAAAACAGGTATAACGAAAGAAATAATATTTTGAGCTTGTAGCCAAAAGAAGCGTGAATCATAATGAAAGTAAAAATCTTCTTTTTGAACCATATTATTCCATGACTGCTTCTACGAAATTCCAGAAAATTGAAATAATTTTGAATTTTATTTTCAAATATGTTATCTATGAATTCGTTTCCGCTTCTTTTCTACTGTTGAACGGTTGCTGTAATGATTTTGCTCTACCACTGCAGCGAACTACGCACAATTACAATAAATGCATTTCTAGACCTTGCATGAAGCTTACCTCCCATCCAAGAAAACACAGGTCGTGCCATAGTACTCTTCGGTTGTCTACATACGTAAAACAAACATGTTTTCTGGTTAGCTCGGTTCTTTTCTTGTCATAGAGCCCTTATTGAATTCCCTGCCCAACAAAGACTGAGGGACATGAATAAAACGTAACGGTTCTGGGCTGCGTTTGTTTCCAAAGCAGCACTGATTGTATAAGTGTTGCGCTTTTCAAATGAATGTCAAAGTAAATTCACAATTGCTTGGATTTTGCATTACTACACTTTGCGATTATCGTGACCTGCTCGCACGCGTTTTCCCGCGCTTGGAGCTGGTTACATGTATTTGCTTCGAGCTCTGATTGGTTGATTGCATTGTATGCGTCTGCATGATTGGTCAGAGTAATTACTTTGGTTTTGGTCTTAAAAAAAACCTATCTGTTAAATTGTTAGTTTTCACGTATTTTACACGAATACGTTGAAATTGTGGTCCTGGGAGAAGTGTCAATTTCCTTTACGAGATGATTGGCTTTTTCAAGGAAGCCTTCGATATCTTAAGAAAGGGCACCTAAAATTTGGTACAATGCGTTAAAGGGCGGAGATAATTTCTGTAATCAGTGCATTATTGCAGCACTGCTTAGACTTCTTACAAAACAGGACCATTGAGTTAATAATAGTTTGCAATTAGTGCAAATTTGTCTAAAACTTGTTGACACTGCGCTTGCTATCAGTTAACTATTTCACAAAATGTTCTCCCCTCCCCTCCCTCACCCCACTCTTTACTCTCTTGAGGCACTCTACTAAGACTGCATCTGATGTATCTTACATGGAGATGTTTAAGTGTAATCTCAGCTGGTTTCTTGAATGGTCCTTTGAGTTCTGCGCCTCCATGCTCGAATACCGCTGATATCAAATGACTGTTTATTTGTTTCTTAGCAGCCTTTTTACGCGTTAGCAGCTTATCGTCAACCACGTACAATTCGGTCAGTTCTGAGCCTTCGACATCACTAGAGGTGGATAAAATTAAATTGATTTTATTTCCCTTATGTTGTGAAATTGTTTTTCATTCTGCTACACCAGTTGAGTATTCTTTTAAAGGCCCACTGTCACCCATTCGGCTTTGCGGTCGTTTGTTTTTGTTTTCAAATGACGAGCTCGCTCGTGATTGGCTCTTTCGGGAATTTTCGACTGCGTTAAATTCGCAATGCATCTTGGGTGAAAGTGGGCCTTTAACTATTTATTAAAGTATTGTAAACGCATTGAGGTTGTCGAAATGCGTCGTATAAAAACTGCAAGTTGCGAAGAGAGGGTGTTACACACGCAATTTCATCTGCAACTTTTCTCGCAACAGCTCTCGTCAGCTTGCCTTGCAAGTTGTAGGAAAAAATTGTCTCGTGTGACAGCTCGGCTTGGTCCTTGCTTTCCCTGTCTTAAAAAAATTCATGATGGCGTCTAGCTGGTAAGACCGTGTAAAACCTAGACATTATTCCGTGCTTACTTGTCTTCCCAGTCCATCTCGGTTTTGTTCAGATGTTTGTCGCCGACTACATTAGCCAAAATAGCGACAGCATAGATAAATTTTCCTAAAAATAGTGAAACAAAGTTAGCATTTGCAAAGTAGCCATGAAACCAAACGTTTTTTCTGCATGGTGGGTCAAGAGGTCAATTATTATAAGAAACCGCCAAAACAATCAAGAATCAGATATGCAAGGATGAGAGTTTATGAGAGTGGGACATGGTTCAAGGTCGATTGATAACACAGCACAGAGAGTCGATGGAAGGTGGCGTTCCGCAAATGAGTCGAGCTTACGTTTTTTTAGTGCTCAAATCGGAAGCAAACATTACACAAGCGCAAAATTCAAAATTATTTTCGTGTTAGTTTCTTTGTGCTTATGTTTGTATTCTTCCTTGGCTCGCTCGTGAAAATAACCTGGGAAATAAGGCTCCTTCATAGTAAACGAACGATTTTATTCCTTACCAGTTTTAGGTAGTTCATCTACTGGCAAAGCAACAGAGTCGCCCATATTGGCCCACTTTCCAGTGAGAGCTGAGTCCTTGTAGTTTGGAAACGTGACTGATTTCGATTTGGTTCCGTTATAGACTGCGCTGTCAACGACCCCGACCACCATAACTGAAAGCAAAAAGAAATTTTCTCAGCTTCCTTGGTGTTTTTAATAAAGGGGCTCTCGGTGAATAACTAGAAGCTAATGCATTAAATTTAAAGAACACGTAAGCTTTGCGTGTGTGGGATAAATACAGCTCGTGTCACGTAAAATCATGTAAATTGTAATTAAACCTGTTGCTGGGAAACTGGATAACTGTCATCCAATTAACGTAAGTAAAGTACGGCGATTAGATGAAACCTCTTCAACATGGGACGTAATTGACTTTCAAGCTTCAATCGTATACAGAAGTCTTTGGGACACTTGGTAAATGCACTTCTTTCATATGTTTTCAACATTTGTAAATAACTCAGAAAGCGTTATTACTTACACCCCTCTCTCCCCTCCTTCCCAAAAGCAATGTTGCTTAACATGCATGCGCATGCACTACTGTTGAACGGGAAAATCAACATTGTGATGGTGGGAAGGGGTATTTTAACTCGGAGAATTTCTCTTGACGATTAAGAAAATGAAAGGTGCTCCCAAAATATTGTCAACGATTGTATAGACCTGACAGAAATAAATCGTTTGTATTTACTCACCCATTTCATCAGTCATGACAACTTCAGTGGTATTCACATCATCTCCGTTATCAAGCTTTGTTTTCATCGCTTTAGCGAGGTCCAGTCCCATTGACATGACCTGCTTGGGTATATCCATTTTTGAAAATGAAACATTCTCTTCCTTCTCCTGTAACATAGACAAAAAACAAACCGCGGACACGGGGAGAAGAAATCTCTTTTTATTCCATATTTTATTTATTTATTTATTTATTTATTTATACGTTTGTACATACCTCAAGGCAGCTGGACATAGTCGCCAACATTTTCATTTGTTTCTAAGGACAAAATGAATCAAATAAATAAAGCATTTTTTTCTTATTGATGCTTAACAATAGAGATACCGGGCCATGACACATTTCAACCTCTGATTAGTAACCAATCAAAACGCCAGGAAGTTGGTTGCCTAGGAGACGTGGATGCTTACAAGAAGTCAAATAACACAGTATGTGTTATTTGACCTAAGAAACAATGAGTGGCTTATGAGAAGTTAGGATCAGATCCTTGATAATTGCATTAACCATCTGGCTACTGAGAACTGACAATTGAATTTTCCCAACTACTTCAAGAGTGACCTAGTTTCTTGCATGGCAAAATCGTTGCAATTTTATGACCTATTCCCACCCCTAATAGCTCCTAAGCAGCAAAGGGAAAGTACTACTCCCGTAGAAAGTTAATCACGTGACCTACCTTGACGCAGTCGGCATCAGTGCAATTGGGAGTGGGATGATTCCAGTTGATATCAGCGCAGCTTATGTCAGGTTCGGCTAAAACAAAATAAGCAATATTTGTTGCCATAATTAACATTGACGGCATATTTAACATTGACGGCAGCGTAAAACGTAAACCTTAATTAGGCTTTGAACTTCATAGTTCGCGTGTTATTGAAAAGCGCGATAAAAACTAAGCTGCCATCTTAGAAACCTATGATAAGGCTAGGCGGTATATAGGTTGTTGTCGATTGTTGTGTGATAAGTTTTTAGGATCTAAACAAACTTAAGGAGCTGTAACCACTTTTTCAACAACTAGCAATACTATGGCTACAAATTGTTAGAAAGAAAGGAAATGAAAGAGAGAAGACAAGTTATTTAAAAAACACCAGGATTCCATGGCTCATGGGTTCATGACAACACCAAGAACATTAAATGTTGTATCATAAATGCGTTTGTTACAAATAATTATACCGAACGCTTTTAAGAACCCTGACGTCATTGTCAACTGCCTACCCTTCGTAGATGCATTTCCATTTTCATTTGCATTTGCAGTCTGCAGTGATTGCGAGTCAGTGGCCGTTGGTTCAATGGTATTCTGAGGATTGTTGAACACTGAACGATTCAGATCCAGGGTCATTGTCACTTGAATAACTGAACCGGATATTACGTCAGCTGATCCGGGCACTTCATTGGAAGCCGAGGGACTGGGAGAAATTATGCTTGAGTTCCCTACAAGTGATAAGAAAACAAGTTATTTAAGGCTTAATGTTATCATTTCTAAATATTACCTCGTGATGTCACTATACATACTAACAACAGTTGTACTCTTTTAATTCCAGTCAATTCGCTCTAATACTAGTCAATTCGCTCTAGTACTTTTGGTATGTAGTATTTAGGGTGCCTTCAATTAAATTGGTTGTATTGATGAGTAGATTTTGAGACAAGTCTTAATAAATTTCTTATACGCGAATTCCTATAATACACTAACTATTTAATCATGTTAATAACTATTTGGCACAATTTCAAGGTTTGAATTTTAAGTAATGGTCCTAGTAAGAACTTGAACAAGCACCAGCTGTCTAGCTTCACCACCAATTGGAATATAAACTTTAGAACACGGACTCTCTCCTCCGCAGAGGCTCCCACTGGTATCCCATTAATAAAATTGTAAATAAAAATTAATAAGTGCGTGGAGGACGATGGGAAGAGCGAAAAGGGCGGTCTCCCTCCACTCTTTCCCCGTCCAATCATCCCCTGCGCGCTTCCCATTCCCCTCTCCCCAGCCTTCTAGTGACACAAAAGAGACCTCTGTGAAGGAGAGGAGAAGGCCCCTGAATTACAAATAAATGCTCTCAGAAAGCAAGCATTAGTGTGAGCTTATTTGTATTCTTTGAAGTGGACTGCTATTTATATGCACCAGCTATACTAAAACTCCATTTACGGATCCTCCTGCTAAATATGAGTAAACTGATAGTGGCAGTTTTTTTAATCTTTTTTGATGCCCCCCCTCCCCCCCCCCTCCATACCTTCTTTCACATTGGAAGAAATTTTCGATAGCGCCCCCTCCCCCTCCACCCCAAAACCTAACAGGAAAAAATCATGCCCCCCCCCCCCCTAAAAATCGACATAGCCCCCCTCTAAATAAATTATGAACCGGCTCCCTTAGAAGCCTTTCTTGGCCATTGTTTTGGAGTTTCGCGATTGCATGAAATCTTGTAGCACAAAAGAAACATCACTTTAAAATAAAGTTCCAGAAAATTTTATTTAAAAAATATGTTTTCCATAGGTTAGGATAGGATAGGATATGATAACTTTATTTAGACACGGTAAACTCATCAGTCACAACTATAAAAAAACCTAATTATATACAGAATTATTATAAAATATGTAATTATAGCTAGAACTACATTACTCTAAAATTACTCTAAATAATCAATAACTATACAACAATAATATTAAATGCGAAAATTTAAAAACCTGCTTTACATGAGTGCCGTGTGTAAAAATTCTAAATTTTCATGATGAGAAGAAACGCTCGCAGCCAGCTCGGAATGCTCTAAGGGAGTCAACCTGCCTGTTGATGTATTCTCAGTAACAAAAACCTAAACAATCTTATGCGGGGAAAGCGAAATGCCGCGGAACAATAGAGCATTGCCTAGTTCTTGCACGCATTGTTACTTAAAGTTAAACATCCTCCCCTTGCTCAGTATGAAAGGAACTGCTATAAACTGAAAAAAGCCAAGCAGATGAAACTTAATTACGCATACATCAAATTAAAACAGGATTTTTAAAAGCTGTTAGTGGAGTTTAACCTAAAAATTTCGTATCAGTGTGCCGCTTTATAATAGTCATAATTTTCCCACTATCAGCAAGAGATCTATTTGTTTTTGTCGTTCAGTAAAAGGCCCGGCTTCATTCATGGAAATCTGACATTTTAACCAGGAAAATTTGAGTGGCCACTGAAAACTGCGGTAACAAAGTATATATGCATGGCTGCAAGATGTTTTCGGAATACTGTTAAAAAGATGTGTTTGCGTGGGATTTTATCTTTGCACTGTAACAGTGCAAGACAACTATCGTATTTTCTCCATTAAACGCCGGGCGCCGAATTAACGTCGGGTTAAAGTCGAAGTCGAGTTTTATAAATACGAAACTGATCGTCACGGAAACTCTGTAGCAAACTTCAATTTAACTTCGCGGGCGTGGTGGTCGTCCATGCAGCAATACAAAATAATTTCCAAAGTTGATAAACATCGAGTTTCTCTTTATAGAATAACAATACATTGCCAATCAAACTGGCACTGAATAATAGATTTATAGTAAAGAGGCATCGATAGTATTGCCATGGTATGCCTCAAACTTGATTCTTCAAAGACTCTTCAAAGTACTAACTATAGCAGAAATTATGGATCGATTTTTTCCTTGCTATCACATTCAAAACTGCCACATCTACAGCTTCATGCTCTCTCTGTTATTGCACTATTATTGAGATTTTGTCTAATTATTTTCTCCATATGTTGAATTCCTCTCCAAGCCTTTTCAAGTAAAGTTTATATAATAATTTAGAAGCTAACCACCACATTAATCTAAATGACCGATCACCGTTTTATTCATGTGCTCAGTCAAGTTAAGTTAGACATTGCATATATTGTCACTCCAGTCTCTTCAGATAGTGTTCTAGGATTAACAACAACAACTTTTAGTCTTATTTTCTCTGGAGTCAGGAAGCAAATAATAGTTGTTTTACCGGAGATAAGTGCAGTAAATATTCATAGTAACATAAAAAAGTAAAGTATTCGGTACTGTTTTCGTCGAGGACTGGCCGCGCTATTTGACAATTTACCGCATGAATAATAAGCAAAGATGAAGTTATTTACTCCACAAAACCAAACATTGTCTAAACGTACTGGCTTTAAACAGGTAGCGGACATTCTTTTTTCTTTGTACCATCTTGATAACATGCATGCGGTATATCAGCTAAAATCTAACGGAAGCGTAGCTAGAATCTGCTATTCCGTTCTCGTATTAGAGCATTCGTCAAAAATAAATATCTTCTTGCTGCGTATGAGAATTGATGATAGCTGGTTTTGTGGGTACAGGAGCAAAGATATCTAATCTTGGCCAAATAACGATTGTAAAATTTGAACTTATTTGAACTTACCAACCGCAGTTGACTGAGAAAGAGCTACATCAGCCTAAACAAAAAATTTAGCAATCCCGTTACTTATTTAACTACGTACTAAACGATAATGTCAAAAAGTCTTTAACTAAAAAAAAAAAAAAAAGCCAGAGTTACCTTCCAGGGAAGAAGAATAAAAAGAACATATTTCCACATTTTGTTTTGCGTTCGGCTTACTCAATTCTCGTCTTTGCGAAGCGGAAATATTAGGTTTAATATTTCTTGGTTAATATAAAAGTGTTCCCCAACTACAAACAAGCCAAAATATGCAAATGTTCATCATATTAAATTATTAATTATTTTATCATGGCAGCCATGGAAATGAAAAGAAAATATTAACTTTTAGGAACCTTTGTCGTTCACAGGAAAAATGAAGTAGAGTTTAAGATAAATTAAAACGATCGACTGAAAATATCAAGGGAAAGCTGATCTGATGAAGAATTTTTTTCTGAGCATTTAGTATCTTTGCAAATTATCATTATTTTTTGTCAGTTTGAAAAAACAAATTAAGATTATCATTTAGGCAGACAAATTTTGTCAGGTTTTATATTTATGCAAGAAAAGACAGGTGATAATATCGGCATCGATTGAAGGTACAAATGACTAGTAAACCTCTTGTAAAATTTTTCGGCTGCACACCTCTTAAGCAAAACTACATCTCCTTGAATTCGGTTTGTGTGCATTACAGAAATAAAATTACTTAAAGAAATTATTTGATATCTGAATCCATACAAATTCATGTGAACAAAACAGGCGCGGATTTCTTGGTGCGAGCGATAATAAACGCGTGGAGCGCGGTAACGCGAATCACGCGCGAGCGAATTCTATTTGTTAGGGCCAACGGACAATGCTACCCTAACGCCTTTTATTCTCTTTATCCTACGTACACCAGCAACATTTTCGTTCGCGGTCCTTTGCTTCTTATTCTATTCTTTTATTTTCACGGGTTTAATTTTTGTGAACCTTTGAAATTGAAACCCGCGCTAAAATTAAAAACATTAGAAGAGTCTGTTTTGCGCGTTTTCCTCCCGTGTTTCTTGTTTAGACAAAGAAATGGAATGTAGACTGCTAAACAATGTGTATTTCTGTGCGAGAACACAGAAAAAAGAAGCGATACCTGAAGCGGCGAAAAAGATCTGGAGCGAGTCTGAATTCCGAGAGTGAGACGAGGGACACGCGCACGAGTATCGGTTCGCTTCTCTCCTCGAGTGGTTTTGCAGGAAGGGAAGAGGATAGATTGCTAAACGGAAAGAGTAAATGACTATTAGACTGCTCGCAATCTATCTAATTTTTATGGAGGCAGGAGGCCTTCTTTTCCAACTGAAGATTTCAAACACGTATGTTACTTGGATTAAAATTAAGCTTCTCTCCTGCTTTTTCAACGGCAGGTCATTCAAGCCTGGAGCTGAGCAAATATCGGAGCACTCTGAGAATTAAGTAAACTTAGGTCACAGTTGAATATACACTTTTTTTTTCAAATTGAAATATACCCCATATTCCTTTGAATCTCAAGAAACTTGTCAAACTTTAAAGTTTAGTTACAGCTCAGACGCTGGGCTTGCAATTAACATTATTTAGGGCCAGTTATCTACACAGGGAATCCGATATCTTCAGTGACTATTCTCTGTATGTAATTGCGTTTTGTTCTGCGATTTAGTACTTGGGTCACGCTGTACTTGACATCTATTTTCGAAATGAAAACAAACTGGTTTGTCTAAATTTAACATATGCGAACATTTTACAGTTCACTGAACCGGGGAAGTACCTTCGTTTCCGCTTTCATTTTTTATATAGTATTTATTTATTTATTTATTTATTTATTTTTTATTCATTTCTTTCTTTATTTTTTTATTTTTATTTTTATTATTATTATTTTTTTTTTTTGGGGGGGGGGGGGTGGGGGTGTTTGGGGGGTTCAGATAAAAAAAAAACACCAACAAAATGTTAACACCGCTACCAGTATTCGTGCCACGGAAATTTACAAGTTAATGTTCTTTATTTACATTGCATACGATTTTTTTTCCTGATATACCGATCATTTATACTCACTATGGCAACAACAACAACAACAACAAAAATCTTGCAAGGTATGCTACGATCATCAGCATGGCTGTTGTCGGCTGTCATAAAACAATGTTTCAGTTCCTTCGTTTGTATCTTTCAATTTGGTTCAACATTTGGGTTGTGGTGAACGGACCCTCAGGCAGTTCATTTTAAATTACGTCTGATTAAAAAATCTCAAACTAAACATTTAGATTATATTCAAATGTCAACCTCGTCGCAATTAAAATTAGGTTTATCCATATAAATTTGTTTCACAATTTTGTTGTATTTTTAATACGCTCGCCAAAATAAATGAATCCTCATTCCCCCGCAATCCTTAGACACAAAAACATTCAAAAAAAAATTCTGTCTACTAACCAATCTGATTAACCTGAATATTTAAAAGTCGTTGATAAGTTTCATAAAGGACTCCCACATTGAAGGTCATACAAATCATATGATGTCAAATCAGATGTCACATTAGTTATTACTACTGTACAAGTATTACATTGCCTGTTACATACATATTAGAAAAGGTACAATTTAAGGCACATTTTTTAATTTCATTTTGGGTTAGTTGAATGAAAGTGCCAAAATCCTGAAAGCCATTGTTTTCTACGCACGCGTAGTTAAAAGTGTATCCCACAAGGAAGAACGCTTTCTGTGGGAATGATATAAATATAAAACTCATTACCATCCAGTTGTTGGCTGGTCAAGTTATGGAGTTGGGCATATATACCCGCTTCATAACTTGGCATTCGAAGCCTTTTTTGATTCATCCAATCAAGGTTTTATGACCAATGTTTTATCGCAAACTCTTATTCCTTCAATAAACTCTGAAGAACGAAGGGGAAAAAGAAAATCTATTAATTCCGTTACTCTTTCAATCAGGAGCCCGATTATAGGTCGTGTGTTTTAAAATCTGTCATCCATTAGCCGTGTCAAACCAAAAATACGCCAAGAAAACATCGTTCTTCCGAAAACAATTTATTCAGCGGAAAGTTGTGTAAGATCGGTGTTATATGCACCAATACATACAGATGATTTTTAACGAGAGCAAGTTTTACTGCAGTGATCATGAACATGACTGACAGAATGAACCGGATACAGAAAAGTTGAATTTACAGTGTATTTAGTCATCAAATGAAAATCCATCCAACTCGAAGGATAATTGTCTTTACTCAAGAGAAAATGATCTTCCTTAGTATATATTAAAAATCAGCCCATGGGCTTATCATATTCCAGAGTCGGTTTTGTCAATGAGAAGAATTAGCTTGCCTCAAACCCTCGCAGTTCTAAAAGATTGAAAAGAATACGGAGACAAAACGGAGAGATGATACATATTTTCACCTTGAGCTCGCGGCCGGCAGTAACTCCAATTAACGCGAGTTTTGGAAGCGACGAACTGAATATGAAGAGGGTTTTAATCTGATTGCATCTCGCGACACTTGAGGTCTAAGGTGCACACTACTTTCGTTAAAGTTTTAGTTTGTATTTGAAGTTTAATGTATGTAACCAACCCGGTAACGTTTTACAGTTGACTGACCGTGAATTGGGAAAGTCCCTTCGTTTCCGCTTTCAGTCGTTTTGCATATATCATCAAGCGAGTTTGTCTTTTATTTAAAATCGTTTTTTTTTTTTGGGGGGGGGGGGGGGGGGAGAGATTTCAGATGAAATACAAATATTAGTCACCTCTTGCGATGTTCTTGCAATTTAATATTCTGTATACACATCGTTTTTTTTTTTCCGACATACTGATAATGTATAATCATCACGACTATTAAACTACATACATACATACTACTGTATAGATTGGTGAAAACAATTTGCCAACACGACTGTCGCCGGGTTGTCGGCTGTCTCAATGTTAGCATAAATTGTATCTTGTCAAATTGGTTCGATATGTTGGTTGTAGCGAGGTTTTATCAACCCTGTCAAGTAATTAAAAAAATCTAATCTCAATCGTTTACTCGTGTACCAAATTGTCAATTGCAATACGCACGTGTAAGGTAACTGACTCCCATTATCTACCACAATCATTAGGGGACAATTTTGACTACTATAAATATTCCTTAGTGTACATATTATCTTTCGGCGAGGTCCGGATGAAGCAGGCTTCCCAACGCTTAAGCCTCCTTCATAACTATGACTTCGTCAATCATTTTCTCCGGCTGTATAAAATTCGGTTTTTGCGCCTGTTTCGATCGATTCATTTTTTTAGACGGTATCTGAAATAAAACCAATTTCTAGGGGGTTTCTTGAATCTGTATGTCATTAAAAAATTCCACACTTAACAACGGCATTACGTTCAGTTGTCAACCTCATTAAATATTATCCTTCGGCGAGGTCCGATGAAGCAGGCTTCGTTTACGCCTCCTTCGTAACTCAACATCGTCATTCATTTTCCCCGGTTGTATGACACTCGGTTCTTTGCGCCTGCTTGGCTCGGTTTATTTTTTATATTCCACTTTCATTTTATTTTATTTGCTTCTGCTTCTGTTTTTCTGCCGTAGGGATCAGTTTGCCGTTTCTTTTGTTTCACTTCAAGTATTAATACTGATCTAGGTCTGGAAACCAGATCCGGCCATTCTCAACGGTTTGTTGCAGTGATCGTGCATTCTGTTTCTTTTTATTTTTTAGACGGCATAAATAAAAACAATTTCTAGAATCAAAATGCATGCCACTAAACATGTAGAATCACTCGGCTACCATAAAAAAATATATAAAAATATGCAAAGAATACAGCAAAAGTGAAGTCAAGTGATTGGATGAGGGGGGTTTCATGAATTCTGTATGATAACCCTCAACCGTCCGGACCTCGATACATACAGTAGTTAAAGTTGAATATTTATAATGGTCAGAAGGAAACCTGTCTCCCTTGTGGGATACAAATTTAACTGCGCATGCGTCAATTGAAGCCCTTACGGAGAACACAAAATAAAAATAAAATGTTATTGCAACGGGTATATTTTTACTGCATAACGCTATTTTATCTTTCATGCTACACTTAAACCAACGAACCTGGAATATTCGCTACAATGTTACTGAAAAGAACACAGGAAATCAGACAAATTCCGGAGAATAACAGATTGCGATTTACGCTGTGGCTATATGGCCGGTAACCGGTCAAGGTGTTGAAAACACTAAATGGCCGGCAATAGTTCTATATTCTCAGTAAATTTCGCAAAATCGAAAAATTCCGGCTAATCTAAACTATCATATGTCGATTTAGAAAAGTCAAGCGATCCTGGAATGCTTTATAGATCTCAAGTCTAGTGTTTGGTTTACGCTGGGCTTAGAAGACGAAACCATGTTTTGTGACACTTAGAATTTTTTTCAGCTCGACTACCGGTCAAGGTTTTCAAAACACTAAATGGCCGGCAGTTCTATATTTTCAGTAAATTTCACAAAATCGAAAAAATCCAGCCATTCTGAACTATCATATGTCGTGATCCTGATCAAACGAGCCGGTTTTGTGGGATTTCTATATCACGAAACCATGTTTTTGCAGTCGAGCTGAAAAAAGTTCCAAGTGTCACAAAACATGGTTTCGTCTTCTGAGCCCAGCGTAAACCAAACACTAGACTTGAGATCTATAAAGCATTTCAGGATCGCTTGACTTTTCTAAATCGACATATGATAGTTTAGATTAGCCGGAATTTTTTGATTTTGTGAAATTTACTGAGAATATAGAACTGCCGGCCATTTAGTGTTTTGAAAACCTTGACCGGCAGTCGAGCTGTAAAAAGTTCTAAGTGTCACAAAACATGGTTTCGTCTTCTGAGCCCAGCATAAACCAAACACTAGACTTGAGATCTATAAAGCATTTCAGGATCGCTTGACTTTTCTAAATCGACATAGATAGTTTAGATTAGCTGGAATTTTTCGATTTTGTGAAATTTACTGAGAATATAGAACTGCCGGACATTTAGTGTTTTCGACACCTTGACCGGTTACCGGCCATATAGCCACAGCGTACAACGCATAAGCATAAGCATAACGCTTGTGAGGACAGGAGCAACATAAGCATAAGCATAACCATAACCATAAGCATAAGCATGAGCATAAGAAGAACAAACCACTTGTTTTTCTTATGCTGTCCTCACTAGGAATCACCGCGACATAAGCATAAGCATAAGAAGAACGGAAGATTTTGATATTCTTATGCTTATGGTTATGTCGCGGTGATTCCTATTGAAGACAACAAGTAAAACAAGTGGTTTGTTCTTCTTATGCTTATGCTTATGCTTGCGCTTATGCTTATGCTTATGTCACAGTGTGAATCGGCCCTATAGCCCGTACTACATGGCCAGTTTCACGGTTCATGACTCAGCGGGTGATTTTATGGTTTCAAATCTCCTTATGTCAACAGCCTGAACTATCGCTAATCCGCGAGCTGACCCCTTGTGATTTCACTTCTTTATCCGATAGTTTTTTTAAGAGTATGGAGCTTCTCTCGCGACGAACAAAGCAGTATTTCTTGTAGTGTTGTATTCGCCATGATATCTGTCTGTTATCGTATGCAAATACTTCACGATTTTTGTTGTTTTTCAATATTTATGAAGCATGACGTAAAACGAAGACAAGTTAAAGTAACAATAAACAACAGAATAAAAGATAAAAAACCAGACTCAACCAGACGACACGAACATAGAAAATTATATCGATAATAAGTAGTTATCTACGATCTCAGTTAACTGCAGACTTTTTAAAATAAAGTCAGTTGTACGTATGGTCCATCACTAGCTTTCCTTTTTACTTGGGCGTAGCGACCAAGTATTAAAATGCAGTTTGGTCGTCCACAAATGTGCAGTATTGCGCAACTCTGGGGATGGCGGGATTGTTCAAACCTTCACCGCGATCACACGTCCGAGGCGTTTTTCGTTTTATTTGGTGAGATTCATTTAGTATTAAGTGGAAACGTGGGCAAGGATGTATAAAATAATTAGTTTATGTAACTATCTTTTCATCTTTCCGGCTCAAAATAACGAGCTTTTTTCGATCGTTGAAAACTGATCAAAACGCTTCGTGCCTGAGCAAAATTGTGTTGGCAAATGGCGCCGACAGTTCTGCGGTTCATAGTTTTCAAACACTTAGAACTTTTTTAGTAAACTTTCAAAACGTTTAGTGAGTTGACAGTGTATTGTTGATATATGAAACTTTTAATAAACAGTAAAAATGACAACCTTAACTTTGAAGTACTTTGATTAACGTTTGCAAATTTCTCTCGTTTGACCGCAGTGGAGTACACCTGTTTGTTGATGCGAGGCGAACGTCACAAAGTGCGAGTTGTGTTTTCTCTGTTGCATCTAACAGTTTCATATTCAATATGCGTAAGGAAATTACTCAAGAAGACACTGCGAAAGTATTTGGCACTCGCGATTTAATTCTACGATACCTTCATGACGGAAACCCGCTAAAACATGTTTAAACGAACATGAAGAAGATAATTTAGACGAATACATACATAGCGCTTATTTAATAAGAACTGAACAGTGGACAGCGAAGGAAGAAATATAAGCGTGGTAGGAATCCCAATTAATTTCACTTCTTTCGGTTGTTTGCTTTTCATTAATTTTGATTTCGTGAAGTTGAAGGAACAGAACAGCCAACTGAAACTTTGGGTGCAAAAATTCACCGCCGAGAGAAGATGTAAACAATGCACGCGGTGTCTTGCGAGACGTTTCTTGCGAGTTTTGCTTCCGCTAGCTAGTTAGTTTCTCGGGCGAAAATAACCTTAAAGCGATCACTTTTTCATTTAATTTTCTTTTCTGTGTTTTGGATACAGAGGAATAAAACCTGGATATATTTTCGTGTGTCTGATTGCGAGATGTTTTATGAAACAGCTGCGTTATGCGTTACTGGAAAGGTTTCAAATTACTTTCACATTATGCAAATTGAAACATTTTTACCTCAACTGAAAAAATATATTTCAAAGGGCTAAATTTGGTTCTCTCCTCTTAAATTATCACTTCTGTCGTTAACTTTGATTAAATTTATGTTTCATTCAAACTTTATTACAATAACGGCGGGAATACTTCCAGCAAAACTTTCAATTGGAAAAGTTGCTTCGAAAAGCCACTTTGCGGCTACATTTGCATTCACTTCAAAAGTGTCGGAAACCGAGTCTATTTCGGAAAGATGCACGCGCTCAGGTTGTCAAGCCGAAGATTTTGCGATCATGCACGAACTTTTCGGCGTGGTTTCGGCAGTGTCACCTAAAACAAAAGACCTATTGTTTAAATCTTAATGTGCGAATTTGACCCGGTACAATAGACCATTTCTTGATACGACACAGACCAGCTAGTTACAAGATTTAGCTAAAACCAATAACAACCATCGGGAAACTCTGACATACGGCCTTTTTTTTTCAACGGTAAGTACAAAGTAGGCATCGATTTGTATTTTTCAGTATGTACTCGTCTTTTGACACAGTGGACACGCTACTTTAATAATTTGCGTGCGATCTCGCACGCTAAGTGTACTGTGTCTTCTTGTTTTAGACGGCTAACGCGCTTCTTTGTTAGACTGCTCACACTATCCGAATACTCCCTATCATCAAACCGTGAAATAACGTGTATGCAGATTCCCAAGACAATTATTCTCCAATATGCCTAATACAACGACGCCCAAGTATACGCTCCCACAGCGTCTTGTCTTTCGATATAAATATATTTTGGACGGCATAAGGTAAATTAAAAACTAGATTGGACTGGACTTTTTACACGCGGACTTGTAAAACATGGACTTGTAAAACGAGGACCAGCAAAACGCGGCCTTGTAAAACGCGAGTAGTAAAATACGTTAATTTTCTCTTTATTGAAACGATCAGCTGTATAAATAATATTTTTTATTTACATTGCATGTCTTTTTTTTTCTTCAGTTGACGTAGCGATCGTTTATATTATGACTTGCCAACAGTATTTTAAGATCAGCCTGTTGATGGTTGTTTTGGCCTTGTCAAAATGCTTAATTAGAGACACCCCCCTCGCGTCACATTGTTCTTGCGCTAGCATCAAGTTTCTCCTTGGTCATATCAAGTTTAGCGTCATCTCAAAGGTCATTCGCGGTCTCTCCTCGCTAGTTTTAGCTTTGCTCTTACTCCACCGCATCATTCTGTTCGCCATGGGTACCCGCTCAACCCGTTCTTCAAGCAAAAAATCATCCTCTTTTCTCCTCCCTTCGGAAATGGATGCCCTGGCCGCAGCTCTTGGGGAAGATCCTGATCCGATCTACAATCCGGATCCTCAAAACACGGGAGCCATTCCAAAAAAGAAATCATCGAAGAAATCCAAATCCTCAAGCTCCGAAGATCCCTCTGCGTCTGTGGAGAATCTCATACGCTTAGACGTTTTGCGTAAGGAAAATCTCACCACTCAACTTCAGATCTCTGAAACGCAACTCAAGTTGGCCCAGCTAAACGCAAATGTTTCGTCGCAAGCTTCTGGCGCCACACCCCTATCTTCCCCATCGAAGCTACGTTCGGTCATTGCGCCTAATGCTTCGTCTTCGCCTGTTTTGCCGGCAGATTTCGAAGAGATCCCGTCTCTCAACCAGCTGCGTTCGAAGAAAAAGGCCGGCGCGTCATTGCCAAACAACTTCCTTTTCTCTTCTAAAGGTACGGTTGAGTACGATAAATTAGAATTAGCGGAGTTTGTGTGTGGCTACTTAGAGTTTTGCAAGGAGCAGCCAGAGTCCTCTAAAGCTTCCCTGCTAAAGCATTTACATTTGTTAATGGAGCGCGCTATCACCTACTCTTGGTCCAGCGTTCGAAATTTCCACCTCTCCGTCAACAATGCTGTAGATCAAGGCCGTCTGTCGTGGCAGAGCTTCGAAAGTATTCGCGAGCGTGCTCAGACGTTTTTCACACATCAAGATCTTCGATCTAACACCACTAGTCCCTCGTGTAACTATTCTACACCAGCCCGCAGCAAAGGCAAAGACCAGTTCTGTAAAGATTGGAATTACACTGGCAAATGCAGTTGTGCGATTACCGACCCAAGCTACAAAGCAGTCCATCGCTGTCGGGTTTGCGACTCAGCTGACCACGCCATGCTAACTTGCGCCAAGCGCAAATATCCTATTCCTTCATCGCAGTCAAACGCCTCGTCAACTTCATTTTCTTCTGGCGCGGATCATTCCTCTTGACTACGCTCTCTCGTAAGCTTATGTAACGAGGTAAGAGCTTTTGACTTGCCTAATTTCTTGGGCGCTAAACGTTTGGTTTATTCGCGTTTCAACGTTGATGTTTGGTCTAATTATTTAGAACATTATCAAGATCGCGCCATCATTGATTTTCTTTGGTATGGCTGGCCTATTAATTATCAGTCTGACATTCTGGCTGCTTCATCTTTTCGCAATCATCCTTCTGCCGTTCAGAACTCGACATATTTGTCCACTTACATTGCCAAGGAACTATCCTATCAATCAGTGTTTGGTCCATTTCGTTCTAATCCCTTCAACACGGACTGCGTTATTTCACCTCTTCTTTGTGTACCCAAGCGTGACTCGGACGAGCTACGTGTCGTTCATGATCTGTCATTTCCATCAAACTGTGGGCCTCCAAGCTTCAAGGCCTTGGCGTAGAACTTCTTTCCGATAACACTACTTGCGTTTCAGTGATTAACTCGCAGCACTCGTCGAATGTTTTCATGCAGCGCTGCTTACGAGAACTCTGGTTGCTTCTCGCTTTGCACAACATAAAGCTTGTTGTTAGTCCAGTTCGCGGGTGCGACAATTGGTTAGCTGATTCGCTCAGCAGATTTCACACTGGCCAGTATTGTCACCGTTTCAAGTCTCTCACTGGAGCACTTTCCCTTACAGAGTGTCCCGTGCCTGACAGTGTATTTACCTTCGTGCTTGAGTAGCCGGATCTATTCGCGAGCTCATCATTACTTTTGTTTTCCAGAGAACGCTGCTCATTTGTTGGATTACGCAAACAACATTCAGTCTTTTGCGTTTCAAGAATCTACCAAAAGGAACATGAGAACACAACTGAACGCTTATCTATTATTTTGTGATCATTGCTTCTTTCACCCATTCCCTGTTTCAAAGCAGGCGTATTTAGCTTATTTAGTTTTCCTTTCTAAATCTTTATCTTGTTACCGTTCATTAGTTAATTATGTCAATATTCTCAAGCATATCAACAAGTCACTTGGAGTAGATTTCTCTTTCATGCATGATTACGATGCTTTTCTCACGCAGCGGGCACTTCGTCGTATTATGGGTGATTCGGTTCGTGTCACTCAACCGGTGACTGTTGATATTCTTTTGAATGTTTTTCACCATTTTGATTGGTCTAATCAATTGCATATTTGCATGCATGCCCTTTTTCTAGTTGCGTTTTTTTCTTTTCTTCGCATCTCAAATTTAGTGCCATACACCGTAGCCGCTTCTCACTCTGTTAACGCTTATTTTCTTAAGCGCCAAGATGTTTCTTTCACCACCTCAGGAGCGGTTCTTAGGGTGTACAGGACCAAAACAATCCAGTTCAAACAGCGCGTGTTAGAAATTCCATTACCTTTTATTCCTAATTCAGTTATGTGTCCTGTTACAGCTCTCAAGAGGTATTTAAGCACAGTGCCTAATTCTGCTAGCTCGCCTTTGTTTATGGTCAATCACAGCGGGTTGTTTCAACCCATTCTCGCCGCACATTTTAATCGGTTTTTATCTCCTGTAAGTTAATGTTTAACTTACAGGAGTTTATGTGGGCTAACATGCATTCTTTATGCATTTTTGTTAGCAAAAAATGCGTTAGATACTATTAATAGACTTTTTAGTGAATTTGTGGGGACATTCCTGTTGCATTTTTGTTAGCACATTACTGTTCTATCTGTCATCAGTCCTACGTCACTACGGAGTTAGATAGATTTGTGTTAGATATTATCAATAAGAAAACAAGAGTCGAGTTGCATATTTTTTTAATACAGTGGTTTATTGACTTGACCTTCACAGTGAAGAAATATGCGTGTTAAAATTTCATATAAAATCTGCCACGCTGTTTGCCTATTTCGAAAAATGTCTCGGAATATATTTTTTCAGTTAGGTAACATTCCTACTGTTTGTTATCTCTTTTTCGTAGCGATGATTTTTAAGGCGTACGATTATGAATTCTATGTTTTTTGGGGAACATGTTGCAGAATACTTTCATTGTATCGAGCGTCAAAAAGTGTAACGTAATGTAATCTTATCTCACCTAGTGTAGACTGTGCTCAGATATTTGGCACGCTAGAAGCGCGCTTGGCTAATATCCTTTACGATGTCCAGTCTGGTTTGTCAAACTGGTTGCTTCAAGACATTTCAGTGGTATTATCATATTATAGCACTGCGTTTTAAGAAAGGGAAAACCGGAGAGTTTGAGGTAAGCTGACATTGCTGATTGGGAATGGTTGTATGCTGTACGTTTACAATGAAGTTTTGTTGAAATAATGTGTTTGTTAATTTCCATGTTATATCGCCAAATGTCACCAAATATACAACTAAATTGGATTAAAAGATTCTCAAGGAGAAAAACAGAAGCAGTAGTTTGGAGAAAAAGTGCGGAATTAGAAGAATGGATCAAGTTGATTACGGTTAAGCAATTTTGATGACATGACATGCGGTCAAGAAATATTCAAAGTTTCGATTCTGGTGGAATTTTGTCGTTATTTTGTCTTTTTAATTCATATTTTTCTGCGTTCATCACTTTTGGCTATTTTTTTCTTCCTATTTTCGGATGATAAAGCAAGCTAAAGCAAGCTCCTGGCCATAATCATGAAAACACGATATTTCTGTCGGGACAGTGTCCCTTTAGTTAAAAATGTCCTCGGTTAATTTACCTCATTTGCAAGTTATAGAAGCTGACTAAATTAAACAACAATAGGTTTTAACGAACCAGTGCTTTCAATTTCCTTGTAGGTTGAAAAACAAATATAGAACTTTTTCTATAAGTGTGCTTGTAAAAGCGATCAGAAACAATTTCACGAACGCTTTTGTAAGATGTGAATAAAAGAATTTTATTTTATCAAGGGGACTGTTTTAAGCGACATTATTTTATTTTTAGTGAGTCATCGTACAGTGTACTAAACAAACCTGGTTTTTTTTTAGCCATATCATTAGAAATGATTAAGCAGAGTTTTGCAATACTGTCATCAGATTGATTTTCCAGGTCAAACAAACCAATGTCAAACAGTTAGGTTTCAGTGAGGTTCGGGGTTTTAGTTCATTTTTGTTTTAACTTTATTAGGCCTCATTTTGGTTCATTTTGGTCAGAAAGATTCGTGCCCAATTTAGTGTCTGCTTAAAGAGATAATTGTGGTACGGATAGTCCTTAGATTTTTCCTATCGATGGTTTTAATATATCTGGTATTCGAATCTATAGCTGTGAAATGGCTTATTTACGGTCATAAGCTCTTAAAAAGAGGCAGGCCAAACACGATTCCCACTAGTCGCAAGAAGTATTTAAAAGCCTTTAAAACAGCTTTCCCAAGTAGGTTTACGAGGTATTTGTCCCTTGCTGTAGATCACTGTTAGGATGTTACAAGTCGCAATTATCCGCTTTGCTCTATAATATTGACCCATTGATCTTTGGATAATTTCTCTAATGACAGGATCAATCCCGGAGGATTTCATGCCATAGCCATGACTATAATTATTTTATTTCTTTATGTATTCTCTACACTGTCCTGACATATATTAGGGCTTCTTTGGCTCAGACTCGTGTTGCAAAATAAATGGCAATTATGTTACCGCTGTGGAAATATTAGGATCAGTAAAGAGGCTGTGATAAGTGTCCACAGCCTGCGGCATGCAAGACTTGTGAGAAAGTGTTTCTTGATCACGGATAAGTGTCTATTAAAGATCCAAGAATGAAAATGCAATCATTTTCAGGAGTAATAAACTCCTGTCATGTTCCTATATTGGAATCACGACTTCTTGCAGGTAGTTTTAGCTCTTTAGTTTATTCTTTTGTTGAGTAGTGACCTGGAGCTAGACAGAACTTCCGTTGTCTTATCAAGGCATTGCGATCACTGCATCCAATAGTATATCCTCTGTACGCGAAGAACAGCTTCACTTGTAGAGTTGTACCAATGTATTTTGAATTCATTGAGACATACACGAGACTACACTACGTATCTTTTGTACAACAAGCGTGTAATTCTCGTGAAGTAATGTTGTGCTCCATGCGTACCATAATAATGGAGTAATTCCATAGTAATGGAGTAAATGGAGTAATGGAGTAATGGAATAAATAAAAAAAAAAGCCAACCCGGTTATAGGCCCATCGGTAACAAAACATTACTCCGGTTATACCCATTAATTCCTTATTCCTCAGTCTTAATTCCTTAACAGAAATTCTTTACAAAAGTTTACGCCTAAATGAAATTAACTCAAAGAACGCTTCTTTATGGCAATATTTTTGCTTGCCAGCCAAAAAAACCCTACGAAGTTACATAAGCCCAGGGCTTATAAGCAGCATTTTACGGTATAGTCTCTGTAAAAAAAAAATCACAACGAAGTATAAAAAGAGACAGGCCAAACACGACTCCCACTAGTCGCAAAATGTATTAAGTAGCCTTTAGGATAGCTTTCCCGAGTATACCTGCAAGATATTTGTCCCGTTAGATTACATTAGGCATATATTAGGGTTTCTTTGGCTCAGAGTCGTGTTGCAAGATAAATAAGTTTATGTTATCGCTATGAAAATTTTAGGATCAGTAAATTTCTTTGTTCGTGATGCAGCGTTTAAGTCTGCGACGTGCAAGGCTTGTGAAAGAATGTTTCTTCGTCACTCTGAGATGTATAAGTGTGTAAGAATGAAAATGTCAAAGACGACCACGACAGCTCTAGCAACTATGTTTAGTTCATTTCTGTTCTTGGTATAACTGTTTGTTAACAGTGACACTGATTCAAACAAAAGTTAAGATGAGGGGATGAATACTGAGTAAGTTTACAGGAACTAGATTTCCACCTGAAACAGATTTTGACGATAAGATTGATGATGATCCCAATAATGAAAACAGAGAACAAAGTTGTAAAGAATTTTATTTGAAAGGAGGAATGAAACTTTTTCGCAGAATAAAAGCTAAATCATTCATTTAGTTATGTTTAATAAAATGGATGCTGAAGATTAATTGCAGAGAGCTCTTGATGCTTATCCCATGTAAAAATAAAATTTCAGCAAGTAAAACATGTTATATTCGAAAGGAAAGAAAGGAGAACTCTTAAGAAAAAGCCATGGGAGATCCTGAAAATAAGGAACGTGATCAGTTAGATACTGTAGCTCCGTCTGCTCAACATAACGATGAGCAGGATATAAGTGAAGAAACACGGCAATACAGTGAACTGTTTGGTTGTTTTAACCCATGTTTAGATAACAATCACCAAGGGAACAATCTTTCAAGTAATGCTGGAATTTTTTCTACAGCAAATGATAATGAAAAGCTGGTAATTAATCGTATGGATGATAACAGTTATAAAGAACTTGTTCATTCTTTGAACAGAGAACAAATGGAGTTTTTTTACCATATGTTACTCTCTGTTAAAAACGACGAGAAGCAATTGACACTTTTTAATTGACACTTTAACCTAAATGTCCAATTGCAACATCAAAAACAATATTCGGACATAATATGACAGCATTGCATGATGGGAAAAACTTACAGGAGATAGCCCAGAGGGAACTTTGATTCAAATCATGCATTACCACAGTAGGCCTCGAGCCAGGTAATTTTTCATCCAGAAGTTTTCGCCAGGGTGGCGCTACTTTTGCTTTTAATTGCGGCGCTCCTACCGAATTCATCAAGGCGCAAGGGGATTGGCAAAGCGATGCATATTTAATTTACTTAAAATTATCGACCAAGAAGAAACTTGATATTTTGCAGGCAATTTCGGGTAGTCTCTCCGGTGTCACCATTTAATTTTTTTTTTCTCCCTTTTTCTTTCTCTTCCCTTTTTCCCTCCACTTTGGGTTTGGGGTTTCATCTTATCGCTTGTGTTTTCAATAAATTCATTTTTGCCCCAACGTCTGCGTTTCTTGGTGTTCACTAATTTGGTTGTTTTGGCCTTGTCAAAATGCTTAATTAGAGACACCCCCCTCGCGTCACATTGTTCTTGCGCTAGCATCAAGTTTCTCCTTGGTCATATCAAGTTTAGCGTCATCTCAAAGGTCATTCGCGGTCTCTCCTCGCTAGTTTTACCCTCCCTACCCTCCCGGGGTTTCATCTTATCGCTTGTGTTTTCAATAAATTCATTTTTGCCCCAACGTCTGCGTTTCTTGGTGTTCACTAATTAGGTTTTATGCAAATCATATCGAATCAGATGTCACGTTAGTTATTACTGTACAAGTAATACATGGACTGTTACATACATACTATAACAAAGGTACGATTTAAGGTACATTTTTGTTCCTTTCCTTCATTTTGGGTCAGTGAATAAAAGTGCCAAAATTCTGAAAGTTATTATTTTCTACGCTCGCGTAGCTTAATTTGTACCCCACAAGGAAGAAGGCTTTCTTTGCGAATGCGATTACAATGTAGTTATCGACTGGTCTAGTTAGGGGTGGACCATTAGAAATCCTGGGAGGGGGGTCAAAAATTTTTCAGTGTATGAATTTTTTTTTCGGCCTGAGTTTCCTGCAGGATTTTTTTTTGAGGGAGGTGCAAGCCTGCAGGTTTTTTTTTTTGAGATCTTCTTTATAAATGCGTGCAAGCCCCAAATTTTTTTTATACTAATGGCCCAATCCATTTTTGGTATTAAACGCTGGAGAGTAGATTTAAGTGAGACTGTCGAACCTTTGCATAAAAAATGGGGAGAAATAAGAATTTAGATGGAGTGGTCGAGCGCCGAAGGCGCGAGCCGCTAGGGGGGTCTGGGGGCATGCCCACCAGAAAATTTTGAAATCTTGATGCTCTGAAACTCCATTTCTAGTGTTCTGAGACAACAATTTCTGTCAAAAATGTTTGGCAAATTGATGTGGCTTCTCGTCGCTTTGCGTCTCTGTGTGGCTCCACATACAAGTACTCGATTTCATTTTATTTTTCTTGCTATTTCTTTAGTTTATCTGGATATCAGAGTTGAGTATACGCAATTTCGTCTTTTTGTATAGTAAGTATTATGAGAATTTGACGAAAATGACAGAATTTCATTTTCAAGCAAAATCGGGGTAATCTCGACGAAATCAGGACGGTTGGACAATCTGTAATGTATTTAAAAAATACTTGTGTGTAGTAGAGCAGGTTACATATTTCATGATGTTTACAGTGTTTTCAAATATGTACATAAACAAGGTTTTGGTTATATTAAGATATTGGTACATGTACCAGATAGACCTTTGAGGCAGGTAATTTTTGACAGCATTTGAGTCAACCTGAAGTTGCTTTTTGATGAATTTTACTACCAGAGAGCATGTCATACTCTCATATGTTCCAGTTTAAAATAAATAAATATATGTATGTGTAGCCAGTTAGCTTGCAGGATTTTATTTTTTTATGGTCAACTGCTTGCAGGAATTTTTTTTGAGACAATTTTCCTTTGCAGGATTTTTTTTTTGGTAATTGTCACCCCCCCTCCCAAGATTTCTAATGGTCCGCCCCTTAGGGGTCGGGCATATGATGCCTGCTTCATAACGTGACGTTTGCCATTTTTCAATTCATACAATCAAGGTTTATGACCAATGTTTTATCACAAACTCTTATTCCTTTAATGAACTCTGAAGAACGAAGTCAAAAAAGCGTTACTTTTAATCGGGAGCCTTTCTGTTTTTATGCATGTCGAAACCAAAATGCCCCAAGAAAACTTCGTTGTACCGAAAAACAGCGAGGTCATTTTGAGATTTCGTTTCTTTTCATCTCTTATAAATTGAATCGTAATTCGCGGACAAAGCACTGAATTTGCAGTGCAAATAAGCATCAAAACGAATGTAAATATTTCAACACGTTATTACACTCTTCTGACAGCGCGAAAGGAAAAACACTCCTGTGATGTTTATATTTGGGAGAAGATGACCGTTCTATAATAAACAGTTGAGTAATGGGCCGAGCATTGTTACTTGTCAGTTTTTATATTGATATTTTCCAGCATCAAAGACACGAAAAGATAAAAAAAAAAAAAAGCAGACACGTAAAACCTTGTCTAGAGTTTACTTACAGATAAGAGCTGAGAGATGAAATTCGGCCGGAACCAGCCGGCCACTGCTGTACGCCTACATAGAGGTGCGTCTGCCTTACAGGGTTGTCCGCTTTAAGGTTACAGTGTACCTTCGGGGGTGTCTCCAGTATAACAGCTCTAGCGTGTTAAGATTACACTTAATATACCTCAACACAGATATCAAATTAAAGCTTATAGAGCTGGCTATCTAAATATGGAAACCATTTGGTAATAAAATGAATTGTCGAATTTTTTACGACGTCTAAATTCGAACGTCTGAATCAGCTTTAAAACGCTATAACTCAAAGCGATTATTGTATTTTGCTAATTTGATTTGTTCTCGAGGTACCGGACACGAAGCGCTAAAAAAGGTGTCGGTGATTTCCCATATTCAATTGCAGTAAAAAGTTACAGAATATTTTCGAAAAATGGAGAAAAAAATTGGAATGATCGCACGGAAATGGCTCTTGACGAAAAAGTTTTCGGAAATAGAGCGTTTTCACATGACGTCATAAAAATTCAAAAATCTAAAGTATACATCCTACAAAGCTGTTTCTAACATGATATATGGATACCAGTGTTATAATCTTTCACAAAAAGTTTCTGGTTTTAACGATGTTTTGCTTCCGATTTATAAAGGTTTTAAATGTGTCACGCAATCCGTCACGCTATTTCAAATAAGCCGTGAAAATCAACAAAATTGAACCAGTTGAAAGTTATTTTTGAATTATAGATGCTTATGAGCAGATTTAATGGCACTTATAGTGAATACAATATTTCGTGATGAGATTTTTGGTGTAATTAAGGCTTTGAATTTTTGGCCGCCATGTTGGTGTACCAAAGTGGAACACCAAGATGGCCGCTCCATACATTTCTTACTAAAAATGTCTAACACTCGTTCGCCTATAACTCTTGAACTAAATGCTCTTGCGCTTCAAAATTTGGCCCAGATGTGTAGTTTTACACTCTCTACAATTCCATAAACATTTTGGAATCGAAAACGGCTTCTGAATTTTGATATCACGTCAGTGAAAACGCACTATAAGAAGTTTGTTGATTATATGTTAGCCTAGCTTTTGTTCAAATTTGAGGAAAATCGAACACATTCCCTTTGAGTTGTAGCTCTTTAAAGTGTCCCCAACAAACGAAAAATTAACTTTGAGAAAACAGCGCTTAAAAAACATATCGCTTCATAAACAAACTCCGCCCACAAAAGTTATACCGTCATTTCTCCGTCAGTTTTCACTATTTTTCGATATCTTTTTTTGGATGAAAGTTCATTCTGTAAACTTTATTTTGACGCCAAAAAAAAATTCAATAAATTTTCGATCTGAAGGTACACTGTAACCTTAAGAGAGTTGACTGAACACAGCTTTTCTCTGAATAAGCTCCATTTATTTCTCGGTCAAGAGAAATGAAAACATTTTAAAGCAGTGGCGTATTTTTGGCAAAGATATAGTTTATTTGGTCATGAACATTAATATTTTTCAGATGATTTTTTAAAAGAGCAAGTTTTACTACGCAGTGTTCATGAACACGATTGACAGCGAACTGGATACAGGAAAGTTGAATTTACAGTGTAGTTTCCTTGATCTGATTTTAAAAACATTACTGAGAGTGTCCATTGCTGTTAATTACTCGTGATACATTTCCATCGAGCGTCTCTTCGGGAAGGTATTCCTAAAAAATAAAAATGAATTTAAAAAGAGGTCAAGTGATTGGAAGAGGGGTGTTCAAATTTCAAGTGTGATAACCCTCAACCGTTCGGACCTCGATATATTATATGTTTAAGTTGGATATTTATAATGCTCCGCAATGAATCTGTCTTCCTTGTGGGATATATAATCAACTGCGCATGCGTAGTCGAACTAAAGACATGGAGGTCTTTCACTTTCAACTTTCAAGCCACTGGTTTATTCATATCAAATATTAAAATAAATAGAAATTTAAGTTAGGTGATGCATTCGTTTTAAAATGACTACGAATAGTTTTAAAATTGCAGAAATAATAACTTATGATAACGAGCTTCTATTTCAGTGCCAATAAATATACGTATTGGTTTTGATATATAATCTTAATATGGTCGAATTGTTTTTGGTTGTAGCGAGGCATCATCAGCACAGTAAAGTTGAATTGCAACTAAAAAAATTCCACACTTTAAACAATGGCATTACGTTCAGTTTTCAACCTCATTGTATTCCAATTTTAGATATCACTCATTGTACCAAAGTTGATTGCTGTACGCACGCCTAAGGTAACTGACTCCCATCATCTACCATTAATAAATGTCTTAAATATATTAAGAGTTCAGTATTATTCAGCGAGGTCCGATGAAGCAGTTTAAGCCTCCTTCATAACTCGACTTCGTCATTCATTTTCTCCTTGTATGAAACTCGGTTCTTTAAGTCTGTTTGGGTCGATTTGTTTTTTAGACAGTATAAATCAGAACAATTTCTAGAAAATGCATGCCACTAAGCATCACATCACAAATTATTCTCAATCATCAAAGTTTCGCATGTATGCAGAATCACTCGGCTGCCATTTTATTATTGTTTATTTTATTTATTTTTATTATTTTGCCACACACAATGAATTACAATCTGAATAAAAAACGATAATAAATAGGTTAACTAACATTGCATTTAAAATTTGTACATTACTTGGGAGGAGTGACTGTGGCGGGGAAATCTCCGAGAAGCCGAGCTTATGAGGAATAGAGATTTTCCCCCACGGGCAATTTAAAAAATAGGCGGCATTTTAAGAAATTAAAAAAAGTCGTTTATTTAAGTATATAAGTGTGTTTAGAGGAAAATATAGATATAAGGTGTTAAAGTATTTAGGTTGCATTCTGTCTGACCCTTAAATCTTTATATCTGTCACTGTCACTGTCTCTGTCTCTATATCTATATCTAAAGAATACAGCAAAAGTGAAGTCAAGTGATTGGATGAGGGGGGTTTCATGAATTATGTATGATAACCCTCAACCGTCCGGACCTCGGTATATACAGTAGTTACAGTTGAATATTTATAACGTTCAGAGGGAAACCTGCCTTCCTTGTGGGATCCAAATTAACTGCGCGTGCGTCAATTGGAGAACCTCCAAAATAAAATCAACGCAGAACTAGCAGAACTTCCACTATTTTATCTTCCTTGCTACTCTTTAACGAACGAAGTCAGAATATTCCCTAAAATGTTACTGAAAAGAAATCAGATAAATTCAGGAGAATAACAAATTATTTCTAGCCCGTACTACATGGCCGGTTTCACGCGCGGTTCGTGACTCATGCAGATCAGCGGGTGATTTCATGGTTTCTAATCTCTTATGTTATCGTTAATCCGTGAGCTCATTTCACTTCTTTATTTATTCAATTTCAATTTCAATTTATTGCTTCCATCACTAATACATTGTAGTTCATGGTAACTATACAATACAAGATAAATAATAGTGATGAGGGAGTCTATAGAAAAGCAAAAAAATGCTTGAAGTTATAGATCCCTTTACATTTAGGTCAACTGCAACTTAGCTAGATATATAATTTTTTTAAACTAAAAATAGTTTTAATGATGAGAAATAGAATTGTTGACAATATTCATATATTCATATTTTCATATCTGGTAATATTACTAGTCAAGATTTCAAAAAAATAATTAACGAAGCAATAAAATAAAACATTGTACTTAATTAGAGGGAAACATTTGCAACTGCTGATTTGTCAAGAATATATTTTTTTCATTTTTTTCTTAAATAAATGTAATGTTTTGATTTTTCGTGTCTTATCAATTTTTCGTGTCTTATCATCAATCAATTCCATAGTTTTTTTAAGAGTATGGAGCTTCTCTCGCGACGAACAAAGCGGTATTTCTTGTAGTGTATATTCTTCATGATATCAGTCTTTCAGCGTATGCAAATACTTCACGATTTTTGTTGGTTTTCAATATTTATAAAGCATGACGTAAAACGAAGACAAGGTAAAGTGACACTAAAAACTCAACCCGATGACAGGAACATAGAAAGTAATATCGATAATAAGTAGTTATCTACGATCTCAGTGAACTACAGACTTTAAATAAAGTCAGTTGTACGTATGGTCCATCACTAGCTTTCCTTCTCTTCAATGGTCTTCAATGTAAATTTATTTTGAAACGCCGAGGTAAATTAAGGAGTAGATTGGACTGGACTTTTAACACGCGGACTTGCAAAATATGGACAGTGTAAAACGAGGACTATTAAAACGCGGCCTTGTAAAACGCGACTAGTAAAATGCGTTATAATATTTTTCTTTATTGAAACGTTGAGCTATATAAAGAACTTCATTAGTGATCTTATAATCAAAAGGATTAAAAGTGTTTAACCTAACATGACATTTCCACCCGGAAAAAAATCAGTGAAATTCTGGGCAGTTGCTGCATGTATTTACTTCGAGCTCTGATTGGTTCATCGGATTGTCTGCATCTCTTATGATTGGTCAGAGTACTTTAATACTCTGGTTCTGGTTTTACGGCACTCTGAGTGAAAACCGCTCTAAATAAACATAAAATGAATCGGCAGCCATCTTTGAATAAGATCTATAATGCATATGAAAGTTACCTTGATTGCTCACTAAAGTATAAAATAGCTGAGTGGCAAACATGATGACAACCACTACTACGATTTGCGTATTTTAGAGATTATCGCATTGAACTCACGTGCATTAAAAAAGTTATATTTTCGTTTTGTTCCGTTTGGTAAAAGGAGAGGTCAAGGCGTGGTTGAGTGGGGATTTCATGCAGGGATCGATATATTTTATATAACCCTCTACTTCCTAACTACCTATCTATTCTCAACCGTCCGGACCTCGGTATAGTGATGTTACAGCTGTACATTTACATCGTTCTGTGACAAGACTGCCTTCCATGTGGGATACATTATCAGTTGCGCGTGCGTAAATGATCAAACGGCAAGTGCCATTTACCTGTACACATCGTAAATTATATTTTTATCATACAACTTAGCAGGAGAGTGCAATTGTTTTCAATACATTTTTCAATAAAAAACCCAGTCGAAGTTCATGCACGGTAAAATTTACAGACAAATGCATAGAAAACGAAAAAATATTTGAACAAATCGTCTTACTTGTCGGTATTGTATGTTTTTAATTCACAAATATTAGAAATTTAAATTTTACCAAAATAATTTGACATGGATTCCCATACAAACATTCACGGTGTTTGGCGGCATGTGTTGATCCCCCAACAAGCGCGTAGTCCTCTATTACTCGGAGTGTACTTGAGATGAGCTGTGTCTCACTTGTTACAGAACCTGTATTTCTATATTGAAATAGCACAAGAGACCATGGTTTAAAGATTATTTGCACGTTCCGTCGTCGCAAGCAGGTCTCGAGACTGAGTTTCGTTAGCGAGTAACTTTTAAGCTTTTTTTCTAGGTTTAAGGTCCCCTTCAGTTCCAAAGGTCTTCTTCTTTCGTGAGTGTGTTGCTTCGGGCAAGCATCACCACGAGCAAACATTGCTGCAGGTTAGGTGAAAAAAAAAAGCGGATGAGGTCAAGTGAGTGGATGAGGGGGGTTCAAGAATTCCAGCAAAGCTAGTATTATTTGATAACCCTCAACCGTTCGGACCTCGATATACTTATGTCAAAGCTAAATATTTATATCGTTCTGTTAGAAGACTGCCTTCCTTGTGGGAAAAATAATCAACTGCGCATGCGTGGTCCCGAGACAACTAACACCACAACAGAGAATTATTGCTTGATAGCTTTCATTTGAATGGTGACATTTAAAAGGCAAAAATTACTGCCACGTAAACGAAGAACTGACTCTAGGACTTTTATTCGCTGTAAATAAACACGTAGCAAGCTCGATTGCTCGTTAAGTTTTTCTTCCAAACAATACGTTGCTTAGTGTTTGCAAATTGCGCGATTATCTGTTACTTTTTATAATATTTATTTTTATAATATTTATTATTTATTATGTATATATTCTTAGTTATTTTAAATTCACATTTGCATTTATACGAGCCTCGGCTCATTTTCGATATGTGGATAAATAAAGTTTACCTTACCTTAGATGACGCAAGACAAAGAAGACGAGATCAAACATCGTAATAACAATAAATAAAACAATCAATAAACTAAATGAGAAAATGCCCGCTGTAAGCTGTAAGCGTGATGCATTGTAAACTAGCTCAGTAAAGCATAAATGTATTCTCCTTTGAGCCGGTATAAGCGATCGAATACAACTGTTATGATGTTACATGTATCGTCGTTTGAAGATGATTGTATCGGTGCGACGAATCCAATAACGGCTAGTGAGTGGTTAGTTCTAATCATGCACATCAGTAGCCCATAATCATGAATGGGCCACTCAAAGAAGATAGAGTGCGATCCTTGGCGATGAAATCGTTGGCATGGGTTTGCAGTTGCGAATCTAGAGGATGGTCCCCCGGGGAAGAGGGGATCTGCCATTCACAGGAAAACGGGACTGAGAAGACACTAACAGCTCAACAGCTTTGAATGGCTTTGAGTTTTATCAACAAACTCGATTCAAAAGTACGAAATTGGGACTGAAAGTGTTTTAATTTCAGCCATTTTTAGTTTCGAGTATTCTTCAAACCAAGCTGCCAATGCTCGTTGTCAATTTTGCCTTCCAATAAAACATTGCTTTATGGTGTATGCAAATTGAGAGATGTTTGTTCCCTTTTATGATTAATATTTAAGCTGTGACGTTGTAATAATAAACGCAACAATCGTATTTTAGGGAAAAACCTGTGTATTTTATAAAGTCAACCAACATCGACTCAGCAAAAATAATTTTGAACTACCAAGCTCATTAAATCAAGAAACAAGAAGTAGCCTGTTTTTATAGGACGTCAGGATGTAAGTTGTTCACATGATGAATCAATATTGAAGATGAATGGAACTTATGTTAATTTGTAGCCATGATACAAACAGTTTATGTCAGTGTAGTTCAATACATATATCATGTTACAGTAATTTTCCTACGGCTGGAGCCCAAATAACGCCGGGCTACATGAGAGTCACTAGTACTATGTGTGAAGGCCTAAAATGTCCGTACCACAGGACAAAGAAGTTCTAAAATTCATAAACTGATTGAAGTACTCCTCAAACTCATGTCGAGATCCGGACTGTTGAATTAACGCTATCGCAATTGTCGCTGCTTAATCCCTTATCCACAACTTACCGTGCTCTTTTTTTATCATGAAGTAAAAAAGTTTGACGATTAAAGTTTTCCTTTTCGTTTTATCTGCCGTTCTACGTTTCGTGATTATTTCGCCGTGTACCTACAAATCTTTTGTTCAAACCTCCCATCAGCAATATATACGTTCATTTTATTACTACCGATGCAACCATCAAAGATGATTTGAAATAAACGGTTCTTTTGTTTATTTTCTGATATAATGGATGACAAATAGCAAGATTGAAAGAAATATCAAGTATATTTAGTTTTAATAAGTTGTGTTCAATCTTTTTACACTCTTCATTTGAAAAGGCCTAAGAAATAGCTATCGTCCGGGGGGGGGGAGGACTCCCATATATAAATGACGGGGTGCTCGTCGGAAATTTTCACCCTAAAAGGTCCCAGAATCTTGTTTGATGGGTGTGGCTCAAGTGAATTTTTACCCCTGAGAGGTACCAATTCTAAAACAATACATGTCATATTCTGTCATATTTTTTCGGCTTTATACCCTAAAAGGGACCGCAATAATTTTAACTGTGATCATCTTGGATTAAATACCCTAAGCGGTACCAATCTGCAAATGTTGACCCCTTAAAGGTACGACGAGAAGCCTCCCTCCCCTTTTCACCCCCTCGTAAGTAGCTTACAATTTACTGAACCTCAAGACGTGCAATCTTACTGGGTCCCACTATTTTAGTTTTTGTCTACGCATGCACATTTAATAATCTATAACACAGACCATACCACATTGAGGAGAATCATTCGCCAGAAGGTTATAAATATACAACCTCTGCATAGCGTATACTGAGGTCCGGACGGCTCAGGGTTATCAATCCAAACTTTCTTTGAATCACTACCCCTCATCCACTCACTTGACCTCATTTCTCTCTTTTTTTTTTATTTTCGAACATCTTTTTAAAATACATATACTGAAAAGGCGTCTAAAAACAATATATATATTATTTCCCCATGTCTCAAAATAAAATTTTAAGATGAGAAAGCGTGGATGTTTCTTTTTTTTATGCTTTCGCTTTTCGCTTTTATGCTTTTCGCGGTACCAATCTGCAAGTTTTGAGCCCTAAAAGGTACGACGAGGAGTCTCCCCGCTCGGGGGGCTATCGCCATTTGTGCGACACGTCGGAAATTAAGTCTGAAAATATAAATGCTGAAAAAGAAGCTTACAGTTTACTGAACTTCAAGACGTGCTATCTTACTGGGTCCCACTATTGTAGATTTTGTCTACGCATGCGCATTTAATAATCTATAACACAGACCATGTACCACATTGAGGAGAATCATTCGGCAGAAGGTTATAAATATACAACCTCTGCATAGCGTATACTGAGGTCCGGACGGTTGAGGGTTATCAATCCAAACTTTCTTTGAATCACTACCCCTCATCCACTTACTTGACCTCATTACTCTTTCTTTTTTTTTTTTCGAACATCTTTTTAAAATACATATACTGAAAAAAAAATATATATTTTTTCCCCATGTCTGAAAATGAAATGTAAAAATGACAAAGCGTGGATGTTTTTTTTCTATGCTTTCGCTTTTCGCTTTTATGCTTTTCGCGGTACCAATCTGCAAGTTTTGAGCCCTAAAAGATACGACGAGGAGTCTCCCCGCTCGGGGGCTATCGCCATTTGTGTGACACGTCGGAAATTAAGTCTGAAAATATAAACGCCGAAAAAGAAGCTTACAATTTACTGAACTTCAAGACGTGCTATCTTACTGGGTCCCACTATTGTAGATTTTGTCTACGCATGCACATTTAATAATCTTTAACACAGACCATACCACATTGAGGAGAATCATTCGCCAGAAGGTTATAAATATACAACCTCTGCATAGCGTATACTGAGGTCCGGACGGTTGAGGGTTATCAATCCAAACTTTCTTTGAATCACTACCCCTCATCCACTTACTTGACCTCATTACTCTTTCTTTTTTTTTTTTCGAACATCTTTTTAAAATACATATACTGAAAAAAATATACATATTATTTCCCCATGTCTGAAAATGAAATGTAAAGATGACAAAGCGTGGATGTTTTTTTTTTATGCTTTCGCTTTTCGCTTTTATGCTTTTCGCGGTACCAATCTGCAAGTTTTGAGCCCTAAAAGATACGACGAGGAGTCTCCCCGCTCGGGGGCTATCGCCGTTTGTGTGACACGTCGGAAATTAAGTCTGAAAATATAAACGCCGTAAAAGAAGCTTACAATTTACTGAACTTCAAGACGTGCTATCTTACTGGGTCCCACTATTGTAGATTTTGTCTACGCATGCGCATTTAATAATCTATAACACAGACCATGTACCACATTGAGGAGAATCATTCGGCAGAAGGTTATAAATATACAACCTCTGCATAGCGTATACTGAGGTCCGGACGATTGAGGGTTATCAATCCAAACTTTCTTTGAATCACTACCCCTCATCCACTCACTTGACCTCATTTCTCTCTTTTTTTTTATTTTCGAACATCTTTTTTAAATACATATACTGAAAAGGCGTCTAAAAACAATATATATATTATTTCCCCATGTCTCAAAATAAAATTTTCAGATGAGAAAGCGTGGATGTTTCTTTTTTTTATGCTTTCGCCTTTCGCTTTTATGCTTTTCGCGGTACCAATCTGCAAGTTTTGAGCCCTAAAAGGTACGACGAGGAGTCTCCCCGCTCGGGGGGCTATCGCCATTTGTGTGACACGTCGGAAATTAAATCAAAAAATATAAATGCTGAAAAAGAAGCTTACAATTTACTGAACTTCAAGACGTGCAATCTTACTGGGTCTCACTATTTTAGTTTTTGTCTACGCATGCACATTTAATTATCTTTAACACAGACCATACCACATTGAGGAGAATCATTCGCCAGAAGGTTATAAATATACAACCTCTGCATAGCGTATACTGAGGTCCGGACGGTTGAGGGTTATCAATCCAAACTTTCTTTGAATCACTACCCCTCATCCACTCACTTGACCTCATTACTCTTTCTTTTTTTTCTTCGAACATCTTTTTAAAATACATATACTGAAAAAATATATATATATTATTTCCCCATGTCTCAAAATAAAATGTAAAGATGACAAAGCGTGGATGTTTTTTTTTTTTGCTTTCGCTTTTCGCTTTTATGCTTTTCGCGGTACCAATCTGCAAGTTTTGAGCCCTAAAAGATACGACGAGGAGTCTCCCCGCTCGGGGGCTATCGCCATTTGTGTGACACGTCGGAAATTAAGTCTGAAAATATAAACGCCGATAAAGAAGCTTACAATTTACTGAACTTCAAGACGTGCTATCTTACTGGGTCCCACTATTGTAGATTTTGTATACGCATGCGCATTTAATAATCTATAACACAGACCATGTACCACATTGAGGAGAATCATTTGGCAGAAGGTTATAAATATACAACCTCTCCATAGCGTATACTGAGGTCCGGACGGTTCAGGGTTATCATCCAAACCTTCTTTGAATCACTACCCCTCATCCTCTAACTTGACCTCATTTCTCTCTTTTCTTTTATTTTCGAACATCTTTTTAAAATACATATACTGAAAAAAAAGTATATATTTTTTCGCCATGTCTCAAAATGAAATGTAAAGATGACAAAGCGTGGATGTTTTTTTTTTATGCTTTCGCCTTTCGCTTTTATGCTTTTCGCGGTACCAATCTGCAAGTTTTTAGCCCTAAAAGGTACGACGAGGAGTCTCCCCGCTCGGGGGGCTATCGCCATTTGTGTGACACGTCGGAAATTAAATCAAAAAATATAAATGCTGAAAAGGAAGCTTACAATTTACTGAACTTCAAGACGTGCAATCTTACTGGGTCCCACTATTGAAGTTTTTGTCTACGCATGCGTATAACACATCTTTAATGCGCATATCTATAACGCATATCTATAACACAGAGCATACCACATTGAGGAGAATCATTCGCCAGAAGGTTATAAATATACAACCTCTGCATAGCGTATACTGAGGTCCGGACGGTTAAGGGTTATCAATCCAAACTTTCTTTGAATCACTACCCCTCATCCACTTACTTGACCTCATTACTCTTTCTTTTTTTTTTCGAACATCTTTTTAAAATACATATACTGAAAAAAATATATATATTATTTCCCCATGTCTGAAAATGAAATGTAAAGATGACAAAGCGTGGATTTTTTTTTTATGCTTTCGCTTTTAATTTCGGTTTTATGCTTTTCGCGGTACCAATCTGCAAGTTTTGAGCCCTAAAAGATACGACGAGGAGTCTCCCCGCTCGGGGGCTATCGCCATTTGTGTGACACGTCGGAAATTAAGTCTGAAAATATAAACGCCGAAAAAGAAGCTTACAATTTACTGAACTTCAAGACGTGCTATCTTACTGGGTCCCACTATTGTAGATTTTGTATACGCATGCGCATTTAATAATCTATAACACAGACCATGTACCACATTGAGGAGAATCATTTGGCAGAAGGTTATAAATATACAACCTCTCCATAGCGTATACTGAGGTCCGGACGGTTCAGGGTTATCATCCAAACCTTCTTTGAATCACTACCCCTCATCCTCTAACTTGACCTCATTTCTCTCTTTTCTTTTATTTTCGAACATCTTTTTAAAATACATATACTGAAAAAAAAGTATATATTTTTTCGCCATGTCTCAAAATGAAATGTAAAGATGACAAAGCGTGGATGTTTTTTTTTTATGCTTTCGCCTTTCGCTTTTATGCTTTTCGCGGTACCAATCTGCAAGTTTTGAGCCCTAAAAGGTACGACGAGGAGTCTCCCCGCTCGGGGGGCTATCGCCATTTGTGTGACACGTCGGAAATTAAATCAAAAAATATAAATGCTGAAAAGGAAGCTTACAATTTACTGAACTTCAAGACGTGCAATCTTACTGGGTCCCACTATTTTAGTTTTTGTCTACGCATGCACATTTAATAATCTTTAACACAGACCATACCACATTGAGGAGAATCATTCGCCAGAAGGTTATAAATATACAACCTCTGCATACCGTATACTGAGGTCCGGACGGTTGAGGGTTATCAATCCAAACTTTCTTTGAATCACTACCCCTCATCCTCTAACTTGACCTCATTACTCTTTCTTTTTTTTTTTTTCGAACATCTTTTTAAAATACATATACTGAAAAAAATATATATATTATTTCCCCATGTCTCAAAATGAAATGTAAAGATGACAAAGCGTGGATGTTTTTTTTTATGCTTTCGCTTTTCGTTTTTATGCTTTTCGCGGTACCAATCTGCAAGTTTTGAGCCCTAAAAGATACGACGAGGAGTCTCCCCGCTCGGGGGCTATCGCCATTTGTGTGACACGTCGGAAATTAAGTCTGAAAATATAAACGCCGATAAAGAAGCTTACAATTTACTGAACTTCAAGACGTGCTATCTTACTGGGTCCCGCTATTGTAGATTTTGTATACGCATGCGCATTTAATAATCTATAACACAGACCATGTACCACATTGAGGAGAATCATTCGGCAGAAGGTTATAAATATACAACCTCTCCATAGCATTTACTGATATCCGGACGGTTAAGGGTTATCAATCCAAACTTTCTTTGAATCTCTACCCCTTATCCACTTACTTGACCTCATTTCTCTTTTTATTTTTATTATTTTCGAACATCTTTTTAAAATACATATATATTATTTCCTCATGTCTCAAAATGAAATTTTAAGATGACAAAGCGTGCATGTTTATTACGCTTTCGCTTCGCGCCATCTTCGCAGCACAATATAAAGTAACTATACAAGTTGCGAGACTTTTAATTACACCCCGATCTAATTACATTCCGAGCCTTAGTATTCGAGGGTCTGTTTGGGGATAAACCTGATAGTTTAGCCAAATGTTTTACGGGCGTCAGCTGAGAATAGCCGCGTTCTTAACTGTTAGTTGGGAAATATCCAGACATTCTTCTTATCGACCGAAAATTCCTCTTCGCCAAAAATGGCAGCGCCAAGTACATACATACATACATACATACATACATACATACATACATACATACATACATACATACATACGTACGTACGTACATACATACATACATACATAAACTTTATTATTGATGGGCGATCAGTATCCATATATTACACTCGAACTGCATATTTTAGTTACTCTGATGAAGACCGCAGTTGCAGTCGAAAATTCAGTCCTTTAACGATATATTTTTTTTTATCTAGATCAGCTTTTTATCATAAACTTTATTTTTATGTAGTATAACTACATGTCGCTAAATTTAAATAAATTATTGACATAATTTTAGTTTGTTTAATTTGCCCGGCGTTTAAGTAAATACAGAATGAAAAGAAATCACCTTCATGTTTTCAATTATGCCCACGTTCACCCTTAAATTTTGTCATTTCACCTGCATTTCATAATCAGAGTACCGGAGGTAAATAGGTATACAAACCAACGGTTTTCTTGCCATCGCCGTTGTAGTTGCTTGTTTGGTCATGTTGGATAATGACTGAGTGGGCGTTAAAACAATTGTTCAGCCCTGCATAACTTAAAGAATATCAAACTCAGGGAAAATGTTGACAGCTACAATGTTTTTGTTTTTCAACTTGTTAAGTTTTTTAACTGGCGTACCCTGTTTTTCTATTTAATAAAGAGCGCCATGCCTGCGAAACACACTGCAAAACTAGCTAAAACTACCAAAACTTTACCGAGTTTAGTGCTTTTCGCTTAACGTATGCAAATCAGAAAGTTTTGTGTTGTGGCAACCAGGGCCGTAGCCAGACGAAAGACCTCACCGAGGCAATATCAGAAACTGAAAAAAAAGAATTTCTTTCATTTTTTATGTATAGCCTCTTGCAAGAGAGATCCGATGCTTGTACTAGCATTCAAAATTTTACTTTTACCGAGGCAAGTGCCTCGGTTCGCCTCATGCTGGCTACGGCCCTGGCAACACTTTTATCAATCAAACAAACGATGCATGACTTGTAAACAGAACCGAATATAAAAACACATTGCGGAGTTTAGTCGCGGGCAATTTTTGATGCGATTGAAGCGATTTAAGCGTCACGTCTGTGTAAGCTACAGGCGATTTATTCTACGATTTGATTACGACTTTAATTTAATGCAATGTCAGCAGAAATGTTTCCCACCCCAAAGCGATGTAACATGTTATGGCATATTTTAGACTGATAACATCTGATGCGCCAAGAGAAAAAAATCTTTTTTCTCCCAGTTTAAAAAGTAAATTTAAAACTGAAGAGCCTGTCAAGTCTAATTTGAGAGAACATTCAAGAGAACATTTAAGGCTTTGGATTTTCTAGTTTGATTTTGTGATTTTCTAGTTTGGATTTTCTAATAAAAACAGTGATGCATGATTGTGAGAGTAGGATTGTTAATTAGAGTAATTTGGCATGATATTGCGAGGTACTTTTTATAAGTAAATTTTCCAGCTCTAGTACAGCTTGCAAATATCCAGTCACGTTTGATTCATAACGAACATTTATTTACTGTACAAGTACTACATGGCCTGTTACATACATATTTTAAAAGGTACAATTTAATGAATAAAAGTGCCAAAATCCTAAAAATCATTGTTTTCTACCATGCGTAGTTAAATGTGTATCCCACAAGGAAGAAGGCTTTCTTTGTGAATGATATAAATAAGAAACTCATTACCATACAGTTATCGGCTCGTCGAGTTATGGAGTTGGGCATATATGCCCGCTTCATAACTTGGCATTCAAAGCCTTCTTTTTAAATTTATCCAATCAAGATTTTATGACCAATGTTTTATCGCAAACTCATATTCCTTCAACGAAGTGAAAAAAGAAAATCTATTAATACCGTTACTCTTTTAATCAGGAGCCTATTATAGGTCCTGTTTTAATCTATGTCATCCATGAGCCTTGTTGAACCAAAAATACGCCAAGAAAACATCGTTCTTCCGAAAACAATTTATTCAGCGGAAAGTTGTGTAAGATCGGTGTTATAAGCACCAATACATACAGATGATTTTTAACGAGAGCAAGTTTTACTACAGTGATCATGAACATGTCTGACAGAATGAACGGGATACAGAAAAGTTGAATTTACAGTGTTTTAGTCATCAAATGAAAATCCATCCAACTCGAAGGATAATTGTCTTTACTCAAGAGTGTTTTGAGGTTTATTCAGGAGCCTATTAGCTCCTGGTTTATTATTATTATTATTATTATTATTATTATTATTATTATTATTATTATTATTATTATTTTATTCACAATTTAAAAATATCTTAATTACAAAAGATAAAAATAGAAATAATTGATTATTATTTGTAAGTTATTATTATTATTATTACTTTTATTATTTACTACGGGAAGGATTCATAAAAAAAAAATTAATTACGGTAAGTAATGATCCGCAAATGAAGTGCAAACGGCAATGCACGATGGAATGTCAACTTTTTTCATTGTTACAACTAGTGATCTCATTGGCCTAGACTCAAAAACCGCTAAAAAGTTAAGGTTCAAGGTGCATTTTGTCTGATTTTTTAAAGGTTTCAAGTAATTTGAGACCTAATCGCACAACATGCAATTTTTAAAAGAAATTGTATTTGGGAAAGTTCATTAAAGAAGCAAAATTATTAGCTGTTGTCTTCTGCTATTCTGATTGGTTAAGCACGAACATTTTCTAAAAATTATTTATTAAATAACGCAAATGGATTTTCTCTATTTTTATACTGAAATATAATTATGAACCATCAGCTCCTCCTCTATTCACTTGAAATCAAAGATAGAATATCTTTGATTTCAAGAATAGAGGAGGAGATGTAAGAAAGAAATGTAAGAAAGAGCCAATGCCGCAGAACAATGAAGTTTACTGTAGTTCTTATGCGGAGCATTACTTAAAAAAGAGGTCAAGTGATTGGAAGAGGGGTGTTCAAGTCAAGTGTGATAACCCTCAACCGTCCGGACTTCGATATAACATCGATGCGAATGTGTCTTCCTTATGAGATATATAATCAACTGCGTACTCGAACTAGTTCATTGCGTCTGGTTTTTCCGGATGACCAAACAAAACGAGGGCTCTGAGGACGATAATGGTTCACTTTCAGCCAAAATTAAAGCCCCAGTATTGTCCATTATGCTTCACGCGCCTCTGTTTTTGTTTTGGTTTGCACAGGAGCGAGGCTTCTATTGTCCAGAGGCGCGTGAAGCATCATGGCTAATACTGGGTCTTTAAGTTTGGTGAAATGAAATGTAAGTTCTCTCTCTCTCTCAAAAAAAAAAAAAAGAATTAGCTTGCTTCAAACCCTCGTAGTTCTAAAATATTGAAGAGAATACGAGACATAAAACAGATATATCGATCCGGCATGGAATAATATATTGTGTTTTCACCTTGAGCTCGCGGCTGGCAGTAACAATTAACGCGAGTTTTGGAAGCGACGAACTCAATATGGAGAGGTGTTTAATCTGATTGCATCTCGCGGCACTCTAGGTTTGAGGTGCACACTATTTTCGTTTAAGTTTCAGTTTGTTTTTAAAGTTTAAAGTATGTAACCCGGTAACGTTTTACAGTTGACTGACCGTGAATTGGGAAAGTCCCTTCGTTTCCGCTTTCAGTCGTTTTCCATATATATCAACCGAGTTTGTCTTTCATTTAAAACCTTTTTTTCTTGGGGGGGGGGGGGGGGGGGGTGGATTTCAGATGAAGTTCAAATATTAGTCACCGCTGCCGTTGTTCTAGCAATTTAATTTTCTGTATATGCATACTGATAATGTATACTGATCATCACGACTTTTAAACTACATGTACATTCAAACTACTGTATAGATTAGTGAAAACATGTTGCCAACACGACTGTCGCCGGGCTGTCGGCTGTCTCACTGTTTGCATAAATATGGTTCGTTTTTTAGTTGTAGCGAGGTTTTATCAACCCTGTTCAGATAAATTGCAAGTAATTCAAAAAATTCAATCTCAATCGTTTACTCATGTACCAACCGTTGTTTGTAATGCGCACGCGTAAGGTAACTGACTGCTATTATCTACCACAATCATAAGGGGACAATTTTGACCACTATAAATATTCCTGAGTGCACATGTTATCTTTCGGCGAGGTCCGATGAAGCAGGCTTCCCAACGCTTAAGCCTTCTTCATACCTATGACTTCGTCAATCATTTTCTCCGGCTGTATGAAACTCGGTTTTTGCGCCTGTTTCGGTCGATTTATAAAATCAATTTCTAGAGGGTTTCATGAAACTGTGTATGATAACCCTCAAGCGCATTTTGTTTCTAGAAATTGTTTTTATTTACACCGGCTAAAAAAAAAAAAAATCGGCCCAAAGAGGCGCAAAGAACCGAGTTTCACACAGCCGGAAAAAAATAAACGACGAAGTCGAGTTATGAAGTTGGCCTGCTTTATCGGACCTCGATATACTTGGTGGCCAAAGCTGAATATTCAAAACGTTCAGACTGACACCTGTCTTCCTTGTGTCATAAGAACTGAACTGCGCGTGCATCAATTGAGATGGCGGGCAGGTAATACAAGTGTTGGAAGCGAGATACTGAATACGGAGAGGTTTTTGGTTTGTATCTAGTGGCACTTGAGATATATTTTCGAATAACAACAAACGAGTTTGTTTTAGCTCCCCCTCAACTCCTGACAACGAACGCCCTAAGCCCGAGAGCTTGCTTGCATGCTAGGTCTGTATAAATTTAATATATGCAAACATTTTATAGTTCACTTAATCGGGAAAGTACCTTCGTTTCCGCTTTCGTTTTATAGTATCTGGCCGAAATAGACACCGCTCGATATTCGTGCCACGGAAAATTATAATTTAATATTTTACTGAACGTCATAACGCGAGTTTTGGAAGCGCGTAACTGAATATGGAGAGGTTTTTGATCTGATTGTATTTCGCGGCACTTGAGGTCTGCTGTTCTCGAAATAAAAATGGTTTAAGTTTTATTACAATGTAAGTCAGAAGCCAGTATTTTTAATGTGTGTAAAAGCTAGTTACGGTTACTCTGCGAGCAGTGGATTCTTTTTCGCCGAGCTACGCGGGACGAAAGAGTAACCGTTCCTTTTTCGTCCGGCATAGCCCGGCGCAAAGGAATCCACTGCTCGCAGGGTAATTTGCGACTGATTCGGCCGTCGTGAATTGGGAAAGTTCCTTCATTTCCGCTTTCGTTTTGTACATCATATCGACGGAGTTTGTGTCTTTTAATCCAAACCGTTTTTTTTTTTAATTGCAAAAGAAATACAACCGGTGTTCTAGCAATTGATATTTGCAATTGGGCTGATGATACCTCGCTGCAACCAAAAACAATTCGACCAAATTGTCAGTATGTCATTTAAAAAATTCTATGCTAAACAACGGCATTACGTACAGTTGTCAACCTCATTGTATTCCAGTTTAGATATTCAGGCAATCGTTGTACCAAACTTTGTTCTACTCACGCATCAGGCCATTATCTACCACAATCATTAGGCGGGACAATTTTGACACTGGGATAAACGTTATCTTTCGCGAAATCCGATAAAGCAGGTTTCATTTACGCCTCCTTCGTAGCTCGAGTCACTCCTTTTCTTCGGTTGTATGAAACTTGGTTCTTCGCGCCTGCTTGGGTTGATTTTTTTAGACGGTATAAATAAAAACAATTTCCAGCAACGAAATCCATTCCATCTAATTCGCGAGCTGACACCTTGTGATTTCACTTCTTTATTTATTCGATAGTTTGTAATAGTTTGGAGCTTCTCTCGCCACGAACAAAGCGGTATATTTCTTGTTGTGTTTTCATCATATCAGTCTATTGGCATATGCAAATATTTCTCGATTTTTATTGTTTTTTTAATATTTAAAAAAGCATGACGTAAAACGAAGACAAGGAAAAAATTACAATAAGCAATAGAATAAAAGGGAAAAACCCCAAACTCAACCCGACGGCAACAACACAGAAAATGATATCGATAACAAGTACGATCTCAGTAAACTACAGACTTAAAATAAAGTCAGTTGTTCGTATGGTCTTTCAATAGCTTTCCTTCACTTTGATATATATGTATTTTGGTCCTTTAATAAACAATAGAATAAAATTGAAAAACCCCAAACTCAACCCGACGGCAAGAACACAGAAAATGATATCGATAACAAGTACGATCTCAGTAAACTACAGACTTAAAATAAAGTCAGTTGTTCGTATGGTCTTTCAATAGCTTTCCTTCACTTTGATATATATGTATTTTGGTCCTTTAAGGTAATTTAAAAACAAGATTGGAATGGACTTTTTACACGTGAACGCGGACTTGCAAAAGATGGGGTTGTAAAACGAGGACTAGCAAAAAGCAGCCTTGTAAAATGCGAGTAGTAAATAAAAAGATACGTTAATGTTTCTCTCTTTTTTTCAAAAAAATCGACTATTATAGTATAAAATATAAAGAATATTTTTTATTTACACTGTACGTCTTTGTTTTCTTCAGTTGACGCAGCGATTGTTTATGACTTGCCAACTATATAAAGATCAGTCTGTTGAAGGTTTTATGCAAATCATATATCGAATCATATGTCACGTTAGTTATTAATGTACAAGTAATACATGGGCTGTTACATACATACTATAACAAAGGTACAATTTAAGGTATATTTTTGTCCCTTTCCTTCGTTTTGGGTCAGAGTCAATAAAAGTGCCAAAATTCTGAAAGTTATTATTTTCTACGCACGCGTAGCTTAATTTGTATCCCACAAGGAAGAAGGCTTTCTTTGCGAATGATATAAATATGAAAGTCAATACAGTGTAGTTATCGGCTGGTCGAGTTAGGGGTTCGGGCATATGATGCCCGCTTTATAACTTGACGTTTGCCATTTTTCAAGGTATCACATATTGTATCAAAGTCGATTGTTCGATATCTTTTTATGGTAGCCAAGTGATTCCTGCATACATGTGAGAATAATTTGTGATGTGATGTTTAGTCGTATGCATTTTGTTTCTAGAACTTGTTGTATACCGTCTAAAAAACAAATCGACCCAAACAGGCGCAAAGAACCGAGTTTCATACATGGAGAAAATGAATGACGAAGTCGAGTTATGAAGGAGGCTTAATTCATCGAACCTCGCCAAATAATATGAACTCTCAGAATACTTAATGACATTTATTTATGGTGGATAATGGAGTCAGTTACTTTACGCATGCGTAGAGCAATCAACTTTGGTACAGTGAGTGACATCTAAAATTGGAATTGCTGGTTTGCACGTGACGTCACGGCGGCCATGTTGGTGGTCAAGAACAAAAGCGTTTCTCTCCGCTGGGAACTAAAATCTATTTTCATGCAAATTCTGTGACAAAAATTGTATTCTATTGACCACCAACATGGCCGCTTTGTCACGTGGTTGCAAACCAAGAATACAGTGAGATTAAAAACTAAACGTAATGCCGTTGTTTAAAGTGTGGAATGTTTTTAGTTGCAATTCAACCGAACTGTGCTGATGATGCTTCACTACAACCAAAAACAATTCGACCATATTTAGACTATATATTAACAAGACTTTTTACAAAGGAACAGAAACATTGAGACATCCGATGTCACTAATCAAAATACAATACTTGAAAGTTGTGATGATTTGTATAAATTATTAGTATCTCAGAATAAAAACAAAACAATGTATATACAGAATATTAAATTGTGAAACACCGGCAGAAGTGATCATTTGTATTTCATTTCAATGAAATCCAAAACTCGCTTGATATATATGCACAACGACTGAAAGCGGAAACGAAGTTCTTTCCCAATTCACAGTCAGTCAATCGTAACAGGTTTTGCAGTAAACCGAGACGCACTATATAGAGTGATTTTACGTCATCTGTGAAATAGTTAGTAGAATAGTACGCACTATTAGACTATAATTCCATTGTTTCCTTTTGTTTAATTTGGACTATCACACACTAATTGTTAGATAGTGTTTCACAGATGAAGTAAAATCACTCTAAAACCTCTCCATAGCAAGTTAGTCGCTTCCATAACTCGCGTTAATTCAGTTACTGCCGTCTGGGAGCTTAACGTGAAAATACCGTAAATAATAATCGATCATCGTTCTCTCCGTTTCCATGGTCTCTTGTATTTTTTACAGTGCGGCTACTGTTACCGGGGTCACCTAGACAAAGTTAACCAATCACAAAACAGAACGAGAACAATAGATTCCAACATTTTTTACTTTAGCCAATGAAATGTCGAGTACAGAACAATGAAATTTCAACTTGTTCGTTCGCCATCAAAACAGATCAATACAAGTTTTGGCTGTACAGCGTTGGATTTTCAATTAACTTCGATTCCATCCCTTTTGAACTTGACTTATTTTAACAGCGCGATTTGGAAGGTAAATATCGGCGATTCAAATGAAAGAGAAACTCCAGACTGTGTGATACGAGTTTTGGCTGTACAGCGTTGGATTTTCAATTAACTTCGATTCCATCCCTTTTGAACTTAACTTGTTTTAACAGCGCGATTTGGAAGGTTAATGTCGGCGATTCAAGTGAAACAGAAACTCCAAACTGTGTGAAAATATGGAATGCGACGGCTGTACAAATAAAATATGGAATGCGACGGCTACACAAATAAAAGTGCTGATGGTGGATTTAAAATAATTTGTTCGCTCGTAACAGATTCAAGTTTTCTCTACGGCGTCAACGGCGGGGTTGGAAAATAAATACACTTGACGACAGCGAAAGAAGATATTCTTAACTGCATAAGTACAAGTAAAAGCGACGGTCATAGTTCAGGCAAATTAAAAAGTGATCTACGGATTTCAAAACAACGAAAACACGGCTTGTTCGCCATCGTGGTTAATTAAGTTTTATCCGCTTTGAGTTCCACGCGTTAGGTTCCGGCAGTCGGATTAAGCTGAAATAAAATTAAGTAAAAGAGAAATTCAAAACTGCATAAAAAGAGTATCGTCTTATAAAAACGGCGCATTCTTCAACATATATTTCACTGCCGCGAAAATCCATCGATATTACAGCGGTTCGCCAGTTATTATGATTTTCCAGACGATTCAAAACAGTAAATCCAACTCCCTCGCGATGAATTCCTGACAAAAAAAACTCAGCCGACAGACTAGAATATTTTTTAAACAGAGTTCGAGATTTGGTTAATAATTATTACTATTTTTTTGGCATATACAAATATAGACTTGTAATACTTTCGCCAAAATGATTTCTTCAAAACCGTCATGACCGCCTTGGGAGATCAAAGAAACCCATCTAGTGCTCAAACCGCAAAAAAAAATCTGCAACGGAAAAAATTCTGACAACAATTCAATAAAAAAAGAATTGAAATGAAGGAGCCGCTCTTTTTCAAACGAATAGAAAATAAATGCTTATATATGCTACGCTGGCAGTGTACCTTGTAACATTTGCAAACAGCCGGCGGTTGAGTTGTTATTTTTTCCGAGAATTCAAATCCGCTACGCAATTTGCCTAAACATACGGCTGTCGCGTTCACTGCTTTCATAGACTTTGAAATCAGTTCTCGCTCACTTGCATGACACATGACATTCATTCATGTAGCATGTGAAACTACTCAAATTTTTAAATCGAAAAGTCAACGCTAGCTAAAGCTTTATTCAACATAAGCTTCACGAGTGAACAAGTTGAAATTTCATTGTTCTGTACTCGACATTTCATTGGCTAAAGTAAAAAATGTTGGAATCTATTGTTCTCGTTCTGTTTTGTGATTGGTTAACTTTGTCTGGGTGACCCCGGTAACAGTAGCCGCACTGTAAAACCATTCTTAGTAGAGTACAGTTGAACTCCTATTAAGCGGCCACCCTCGGGGAACTAGCAAGTGGCCGCTTAATAGGGGTTCGTCGGAAATTAGCTTCATGCGTGGTATAAATGTCACTTTATTTAAATACAACTCAGTTGGAGGACTGTTGAACGTAATACAGCCTGTGTTCGGACTGTAAATCCAAGTTTGTAATTTCAAAATTTTTCGTGTGCTAAAAAGAACAATAAAAGAGTCCCACACAAAACCACATCGACGTTCAAATTTGACACGCGCTCTAAACTTTATTTATATGCTGATTACCATATGTTGTTTATACAAATCAAAATATAGTACATTACTTGACAACAAAATCACGCCAAGATTCGTCACCTTCTATTTCGGACTCTCATCTGTCATCAGGTTATTCAAAACGATGCCAGCTACGTGTATTAAATTTTTGGTGGCCGCTTAATAAGGGTAAAAACAATAGGAAAACCCTCATCGGGACCGCCAAAAGGTGGCCGCGGTCGCTTAATAGGGGTGGTCGCTTAATAGGGGTTTTATTTACAGTGTTATACTGACAATAAATTCGGGACTTTCACAACTGGCCGCTTAACAGGGGGTGGCCGCTTGGTGGCCACCTAATAGGGTGTTGATTGTACTATGAATGCATCACCTAACTTAAATTTTTATTTATTTTAGTATTTGATGTGTAACCAGGTGGCTTGAAAGTGAAAGATCCCCATGTCTTTAGTGCTGATGATGCCTCGCTACAACCAAAAACAATTCGACCATATTTAGACTATATATTAAAACCAATACGTATATTTATTGGCACTGAAATGAACGGTCGTTATCATAAGTTATTATTTCTGCAATTTTAAAACTATTCTTAGTCATTTACTATGAAGGCATCACCTAACTTAAATTTTTATTTACTTTAATATTTGATACAGTGTATAAACCAGTGGCTTGAAAGTTGAAAGTGAAAGATCCCCATGTCTCTAGTTCGACTACGCACGCGCAGTTGATTATATATCCCACAAGGAAGACAGATCCATAGCGGAGCATTATAAATATCCAACTTAAACACATAATATATCGAGGTCCGGACGGTTGAGGGTTATCACACTTGAAATTTGAACACCCCTCTTCCAATCACTTGACCTCTTTTTAAATATATTTTTATTTTTTAGGAATCCTTACCGAAGAGACCCTCGATGGAAATGTATCACGAGTAATTAACAGCAATGGACACCCTCAGTAAGGTTTTTAAAATCAGATCAAGGAAAATAAATTATAATTCAACTGTTCTGTACCCAGCTCGTTCTGTCAGTCATGTTCATGAACACTGCGCAATAAAACTTGTTCTCGTTAAAAATCATCTGAAAAATGTTAATAAACTCTCTTTGCCAAAAATACACACTATCTATTCTCAACCGTCCGGACCTCGGTATAGTGATGTTACAGCTGTATATTTACATCGTTCCGTGGGTAGACTACCTTCCATGTGGGATACATTATCAGTTGCGCGTGCTTAAATGATCAACGGCAAGTGCTATTTACATGTACACATCGTAAATTATATTTTTATCATACAACTTAGGGCGAGAGTGCAATTGTTTTCAATACATTTTTCAATATAAAAACCCAGTCGAAGTTCATGCGACGGTAAAATTTACAGACAAATGCATAGAAAACGAAAAAATATTTGAACGCTTTCTAACACACTCACATTCCTTTTTTTCTAGGATTAGGGTCCCCATTCCAAAGGTCTTCCTCTTTCGTGAGTGTGTTGCTTCGGACAAGCATCTCCACGAGCAAGCATTGCTCGAGGGAGTCGCAGGTTTAGTGAAAAAAGAAAGGTGAGGTCAAGTGAGTGGATGAGGGGGGGTTCAAGAATTCCAGCAAAGCTAGTATTATTTGATAACCCTCAACCGTCCGGACCTCGATATACTGATGTCAAAGCTAAATATTTATATCGTTCTGTTAGAAGACTGCCTTCCTTGTGGGAAACACGATCACCTGCGCGTGCGTGGTCCCGAGACAACAAACACCACAGCAGAGAATTATTGCTTGATAGCTTTCATTTGAATGGTGACATTTAAAAGGAAAAACTTACTGCCACATAAACGAAGAACTGACTCTAGGACTTTTATTCGCTGTTAATGAACCACGTAGCAAGCTCGATTGCTCGTTAAGTTTTCCTTCCAAACACTATGTTGCTTAATGTATGCAAATTGCGCGGATGATCTGTTCCTTTTTATAATATTTCAGGAGATGACGTAAGACATTGAAGAGGAGATCAAACAGCATAATAACAATAAAAAAAAACAATAGAATAAACTAAATGAGAAAATACCAGCTATCATGGAGCGTGATACATTGTAAACTGACTCAGTAAAAAATAAATGTATCCTCCTTTGAGTATAAGCGATCGAATACAACTGTTATGATGTTACATGTATTGTCGTTTGAAGATGAATTTACTATGTTACAAATAGTAAGCTTTTAAAAGGCATTGCGTTCTTCTCTATTCTCTCACAATGTCCTATGTCGCTTTTATTTGTATTGTGCGCGACGAATCAAATAACGGCTGGTGAGTGGATAGTTCTAATCATGCACATTTGGAGCCCATAATCATGAATGGGCTCAAAGAAGATAGAGTGCAACCCTCGTCTGAAAATTGTTGGCGAGGGGTACGCGCCCGTAATCCGTCTCGCGCGTGCCTCTCGCGCGTGAGTCCTCTGAATCGCGCCCAATTAATAATCCGGCGGATGGTCATTCGCAGGGAAGTTGGCCCTAAATGAAGTTTGACAGGTTGGGTGCTCTTTAATCTAAAGTCTCCATCTTATACGGTGGAGTATCGGAGGTACAAAATCAGACACCGCCCGGCTACAGATTTCACATTTCCCCCAATAAGTAGTAAAGGTTGACAGTAAACAGCGGATGGTCAGTTGAGATTATATCGATTCTCTTGTTTTTTTCGAACTCCGAATTCCACTCATACATTTAATAAATTCAGTTGCGAATCTAGTGGATGGTCCGGGGGGGGGGGGGAGGCTGCTATCCGCAGGTAAATGGGACTGAAAAGACACTAACAGCTCAACAGCTTGAATGGCTTTGAGTTTTATCAACAAACTCTACTCAAAAGTAAGAAATGAAATAACATCGCATGAACCACTTTAGGACTGAAAGTGTTTTAATTTCAGCCTTTTTTATTTTCGAGTTTTTTTTTTTTTCAGACCAAGCTGCCAATGCTCATTGTCAGTTTTGCCGAATAAAACATTGCTCTATAGTGTATGCAAATTGAGAGATGTTTGTTTCCTTTTATCATTAATATTTAAGGAGATGACGTAAGGCATGATGAAGACGTTGAGAATAAACGATCGTATTTTAGGGAAAAACCTGTGTATTAAAGTCGAGCCAACATCGATTCAGAAAAAAATAATTTTAAACTACCAAGCTCATTAAATCAAGAAACAAGACGTAGCCTGTTTTTATAGACCGTCAAAATATAACTTATTCACATGATGAATGGATTATGAAGATGAATGTAACTGATGTTAATTTGGAGCCACGATACAAACAGTTTAAGTCAGTGTAGTTCAATAAAAGTAAACTATGTTATCCGTTATCGCCACTATGCGTAAACTCCTAAAATATGTGCACCACCGAAGCAATGAAGTTCTAAAGGTGATCGTTGTAAATTCATAAACTGATCACTGAATATTCCCTAAAGATGCTTGTCGAGATCAGGACGGTTGAACGTTATCCCAGTTGTCGTATACAATCGCTCATCCACAACTGACGGTAAACCATGCTCTTTCAGTTTATCTCGAAGAAAATAGGTTGACAAATCTTAAGTTTTTCTTTTCGTTTTATCTGCCGTTTTACGGTTTCGTGATTATTTGGCCGTGTACGTACAAATCTTCTGTACAAACCTCTCATTAGCAATATATGTGTTCGCTTGTTATAACTGATGCGCCAATCAAAGATGACTTGAAATAAACGGTTCCTTTGTTTATTTCCTATTATAATGGATGACGAGTAGGACGAGTGAAAGTCTTTTCAGTTTTAATAAGTAGTTTTTAATTTTCTTTCACTCTTCATTTTAAAGTCTTTGAAATAGCTATCGCCATTTGCATGACACGTCGGAAATATAAATGCCGAAGAAATGGCTTAAAATTTACTGAACTTCAGGAAGTGCAATCTTACTGGGTTCCACTGTTGTAGTCTAGGTAAGGTGTCTACGCATGCGCATTTAATAATCCATGACACAGGCCATACCACAACGAGGAGAATCATTCGCCAGAAGGTTATAAATATACAACCTCTGCATAACCTATATTGAGGTCCGGACGGTTGAGGGTTATCAATCCAAACTTTCTTTGAATCACTACCCCTCATCCACTCACTTGACCTCATTTTCTTTCTTATTTTCGAACAATTTTTTTAAATACATATTTGTCTCAAAATGAAAAGCCAATTATATTCCAAGCCTTAGTATTCGAGGGTCTGTTTGGGGCTAAAACTGATAGCTAAGTCAGTAGAATTGGCCAAACATTTTACGGGCGTCAGCTGAGAATTGTTGCGTTCTTAACTGTTAGTTGGGAAATATCCAGAAAACCCTCTTCACCAAAAATGGCAGCGCCAAGTAAAACTACATGTCGCTAAATTGAAACAAATGATAAATTATTGGTAAAATTTTAGCTTGTTTAATTTTCCCGGCGCTCAAGTCAAAAACAGAAAGAAAAAAAATCACAGGTCTTCACGTTCTCAATCGCGTTCACCCTTAAATTTTGTCATTTCACCTGCATTTCATGATCAGAGAACGGTAAATAAGTGTACAAACCAACGATTTTTTTTTGCCATCGCCGTTGTAGCTGCTTGTTTGGTCATGTTGGATTATGACTGAGTAGGCGTTAAAACATTCAGTTCAGCCCTCCATAACTTAAAGAAAATTAAACTCAGGAAAATGTTGACAACTACAATGTTTTTTCAACTTGATAATTCTTAACTGTGTACCCTGTTTTTCTATTTAATAAAGAGCGTCCTGATGCCTGCGAAACACACTGCAAAACTACCTAAAACTACCAAAACTTTACCGAGTTTAGTGCTTTTCGCTTAACGTATGCAAATCAGAAAGTTTTATGTCGTGGCAACATTTATATCAATCAAACAAATGATGCATGACTTTAAACAGTACAATATAAAAACACATTGCGGATTTTAATTAGTCACAGGCAATTTTTGATGTGGTTGAAGCGATTTCCGCGTCACGTCTGTGTAAGCTACAGGCGATTTATTCTACGATTTGATTACGATTTTAATTTAATACAAGGACAGCATAAAAGTTTCCCTGAGAAGCCCCAACGCGATGTAACATGTTATGGCGCCAACAAGAGAAAAAATATCTTTTCTCCCAGATTAAAAAGTAAATTTAAAACTGAAGAACTAGTCAAAGTCTGACTTGAAAAAACATTCAAGAAAACATTAAAGGTTTTGGATTTTCTAGTTTGATTTTTCTAAATTATCTGAGTAATTTTTCTCTAGTACAGCTTCCAAATATCCAGTCATTTTGATATATAACGAACATTTATTTTAAAAACAAATAATAGAATATATTTTTCGATTTTTTTTTTCGAATTGTTAATGAGTTAGATTCCCCACATGCGCACTTGATAATTATTACCACAATGAAGGTAGCTTCCCGCCGGAATGATATAAATAAGTGAGCTTGACATCCCTACCTCGAGGTCCGGACGGTTGAGGGTTATCAATTTAGGTTTGAAACACCCCTCATCCAATCACTTGACTTCATTTTATTTTTGTGATCAGATGTTAATCAGCACGAGAATTCATCTACTCGACTTTTTTCTGCTTGTACTTTTTTTTGTAGATGTCTTAAAAACGTCCTTAGGAAGCCACATAAAGCTGTCCGGAGTGCGAAGCTGTCCAGTAAGAGCAAGAAAATCCCTTGACATCAAGATTTCCGAGGATCATCGCATCACACCATAATGTTTGAGAAAAAGGATACAATTAATCTTTAAAAAATATTCTTTAATATAAATCTTACTTAAGAGTGATTTTCTTTAAACCGTGAAATAGTTACTAAGCTAGTAGGCACCAGTATACATGCCAGTTCTATTGTTTTCTTTTGTTTAATTTTTACTTATTTTGGCTAATTTTGATTAATCGCTAGATACTGTTTCATCGTCTTAGTAAAATCACCCTAGTATCCATTAGTTTCTTTGTAGTATAAAATATCTAGTATCTATAATTAGTATAAATCTATTTGCGTTCTATCACGAATGCTGTTCTCTTATTGGCTACGCTACTCACTGTCTATTCTGTTTTAGTATCACCCAACTAGTGGACTAATGCAAATCCTGCATTTTGATTGGCTACGCTACTAGGGGTCTAATAGTAATAGTCATCGAGTAGCGAAATTCGCCGGTTTTATTTTTCGTTTTATTCCCAAATAAATATTTCTTCAACTTGCAATTGCTTTTTTTTATTATTGCCTTTTTCTGTCCGACTAGTTGGGTGATACTAAAACAATTAGACCCTTCGCCCTCAAGGGGCACGGGTCAATAGCCCATTCGGCTTCGCCTCATGGGCTATTGACCCGTAGCCCTTTCGGGCTACGGGTCTAATTGTTAAGTAGAAAGTAAGTAGATTGAGTAGCCAATGGCGGCGACTTCTTCGCGTTTTCTATCGCGATAGTCGATTCGCGCTTCGCCCTCATCAACTATCACGCGATAGAAATCTCGAGCTCATAATCTAATTGTTAAGTAGTACATACATGTAAATTCCTAAGGGACCGACCATTCTACTTCTGAAGTCAACTCAAGTCAACTCAAGTCAACTCAATGGGGAAAAAATATCCTGCAACTGTAAAAGCCTATTTTTAAAGCTTTGCTTTTTAGCCACAAAAACTTGTACGGCGATAAAGTGAAACGAAAAGATATAGAGTACAGTTTGCCCCTTGCCTTATTCTATTTAAAATATTTATTAAAAGGGACACTGTTCCGGCTGAAATATCCCCCCCGGCGTGTTTTCATGATTGTGGCCAAAAGCTTGGTTTGTTAACTTTCAATAATTAAAAGAAGGAAACATCACCAAAAGTATGACGAAAGCCAAGAAATATTAACCAAAGAGACAAAAAATCCGCTAAAAAGGTCAAAATTACATAAGATTGGCAATTTGATTTCTTGACAGGCGGTCAAGAAATCAAATTTGGTGAACTATAATCCACTTCAATCCTTGTAATCCTGCATTGTATCTCCAAACTACTGCTTTTGGTTTGCACTATACAATCTTTTTATCTATCTAAGTTGTATAAATTGGTGGCATTTGGTGATATAACGTGAAAATAAGGTAAGGGAAATATTGCTATTTGGGATAATGTCCCTTTAATAGATATATTTTATGCTATCCAATTTAGCTTTTCCAAAAATAAAAAAAAATAAGAAACTCATTTTATTATTGTGAACATTTCAAACTGTGCAGTGCAAGAGAAATATTGCAAAGATTGAAAGTCCCATAGCCCAATTTCGATATATTAAAATTCAACTTGAAACAAAAGACATCACTACGAGGCTTAGGTGAATGATGTAAGGGATTTATATGGTTTATTCCCCTAAGCCTCGTAGTGATGTCTTTTGATTCAAGTTGAATTTTAATATATCGAAATTGGATTATTGACTAACCACAGGATCAATGCATCTCCACATCAAAAATGAAAACTGTTCACAATATTTCCTACAAAAACATCTTAAGTGCTACGCAAGCTATCCATATAGTAATTACAATTGACCTCAGTCTTTAAGTATGAGATCTACATGTATCAATTCATGAGTACTGGTTGCCTCCTAGCTATATGGACCTTCTTTTAACTTATCACAAAGGTCTCTGAAGGAGGCTAGGCTACTTGATAAATATGGTGTTTTGTTCTTCTAACTAAGTGGCCAATCCAACAACTAAGGATCCTCTAGATTACCAGGGGAAGTGTTTATTTGTGACTGTTGTGTGTTACCTTCCACACTAACAGATTTTCTCCCTCTTGATGATTCCACATATTTGTATTTCCTCGCTAGAAACACAAACACTAGGAAATTCAAGAACATGACAGCAGCAAGGAAGAAGAAATAGTTTTCCAGCTTGCCCTCGTTAAGATCCTGTGGGTACCAGTTACCACCGGAGGCCTTTCTTGCTATAGCTGCAAGAGCCCCTGCTAAATAGAAGCCGATTCCAATAGTTGCCAAATCAAAGCCCATGATCACTCCGCGAAGGTAGAGAGGGGACTGGGAATAGGCAAATGCCAGCCCTGATGATACAAAAAATTCAAAGCCTGAGCCATCAAAAGTATTTTCATTACAATAAAGCAACAAATTTTACAGCCATTGTTTCTATACTATAAAATCCCAATTCTAAGTTAATACCACCAAGAGAAGATACATTGTAATTTAAAGTCATTTTTTTCTTTTGATACCATGCACTTCAAAGGGGATTTTGGGTGGGATTATAATATGGGGGTGGGAGGGGGGTTTCATCCACGGGGGATATAAGCGGTACAAAAACTCCCCTTTGCAATGAGCAGATAAAACACAAAACTATTAATTAAAGCTACCTTTATACAAACCTTAATGGCAATCTTTGTTGTAGAGAGGTGGCCATTATGGGGGTGGGTGTTAGAAGAGGTTCAAACTACATGTATGCTTGAATGGAGATGCTGTGCATGGGGCTTATATTAACTGTTACAGTCAAACTTCTTTAATACAGACACCAAAGGGACAGTCCCAAGTGTCCACATTAGAGGTGTCCGTATCATAGAGGTGTCCATATTACAGGTGTCCATATCACAGGTGTCCATATCACAGGTGTCCATATTATAGAAGTGTTCGCATTATCAGGGGCGTAGTGACCTGTATGCAGGTACGCATGTGCGTACCAGAAAAATTCAAAACAAAGAAAGATTTGGGACTTGAGGGTGGGTCGGGGGGAGGTAGGGCGGTGTTTGAGGATTGATTGTGCGTACCTCTGAAAAAGTCCTGGCTACGTCCCTGATTATAGAGGTGTCCATATTATAGAGTTGTCCACATTAGAGGCAGGGCTCAAGACTAACTTTCCAGCTTACTAGCCTAGTGGTGATTAGCAGGTTTGATTTCACTAGGCAAAATAAATTTTCACTATCCAAACTGGGGGTGGTAGGGGGGGGGAGTTACAGCAGCAGTTAAAGGGGTGAAAATAGTTAAGGAAAAAATCTCTGAGACATTTAGTACTGCTTAATTGCTTTTCTTTTTTAAACTGAATTGAATATATTTTACTCTGTTTTAACTTATTTTTAATTTGTAACTGTAAAATCGATCAATTTCAAAATCATTCAAACTCTCTGAAACAGGAAAAATTTCTTTTTGGAAAAACGTGTATGTGACCTCTTTGGCCTCATTGTTATGCTAAATGAATGTGATGTCTTAGAAGTTCTGCATGATTTCAAGCATGATAAATCAACAGCGGAAAGCAGTTTGATTCTTTCCTCTGTTGCTTTCGTAACAGAAAAGGAAAATCGTTCTTCAATAGCATTAAATAATATGATGCTGTTTACAGCCTATGTAGTCTTTTACTAGACTATGGCTAGTTGGCTACTGTAAGTCTCGAGCCCTGTAGGCAGGTGTCCTATTATAGATGTGTCTGCAATATAGAAGTGTTAATGTATTATAGAGGTGTCTGCATTATAGGTGTCCATAGAGATGTCCATATTACAGCAGTCTGCTCTGCATTATAGAGGTGTCTGTATTATAAAGGTGTCCGAATTTAATAGAAGTGTTCAAATTACAGAGGTGTTTGCATTATAAAGGTGTCTGCATTATAGAGGTGTCCACATTGTAAAGGTGTCCACATTATAGAGGCATGGCAGCATTATAGAGGCGTACATGCATATTGCAGCGGTGTCCTCATTATAAAGGTGTCCAATGTGGTGTCTATGTTGTAGGTTGAAATGAAATTCAGGTTAAAATTGTTTCAGCCTAGTTTGATTTTGAATTTCTTTTGTCTTTGATTCATTATCATAAATCAGAAACAAAGGTAATTCAAAATCAAGCCAGGTTGAAATCATTTTAATCTGAATTTCATTTCAACCTACAACATCTATATTATAAAGGTGTCCCCATCATAGTCAGGTGTTCATATTACAGCAGTCGCAGAGTCTGCATTATAGAGGTGTCTGTATTAAAAAGGTGTCTGCATTATAGAGGTGTCCACATTATAGAGATGGTGTACAAAAAATTGTATTATACATTGTAGAGATACATTTCTAGCGATTGTGATACACTGTGTAATGGTGCTGTATAAAGATGCTTTGTTACCAAATTTTTGTATTTTGATGGAGCAGTAGAAAGTTACCCGATATACTCCATTTTGTTGATGTCATATGGCAATATGACCTGTTATTAAAGATATCCAAATTAGGCAAACTGAGCACATGCTTGACAATTGGCAGCTGGTAAGAAGTTAAAGAACCATTTGCATAATTGAATGGAAATATTCAAAGTTAAAAGGCAATAATCAATTCTACAATCAAATTGAAAGTTCCCCTTAATTAAATGCGCTGAAAGAGGCCTGAATATTCACTAACCTGGAATTGAGGTTAACACCTCTCCTGTACCCATTAGTATATACTGAGGAACTTGATAAAAGATGTTCATTTGTGAAGCATTAACTGGAGTGTTAAATGGATGCTGTTCAAAATATCCATGATTCATGATGTACTTTTTCCTTTCAATCTCCATAAGTCCTGCCATTATTACAGATCCCATAGCAAACAGCATTCCAACCCCCATTTTTCTCAATGGGGTGAAGTCGATGCCAAAATGGCGGAGGGTTGGGTAAATGATGCGATCAACAATAGGTATAAGGATTAATAACATGGTGATCTCAAATAGGTAAAGAGATGCTGCCGGCATAGTGAAGTGTTCCGATAGCTTCAGCTTCATGAATGAGCCTTGGAGAAGGTAGCTGGTTTGACCCTGAGGAATGACATATTAAACAAGATGAGTACAATAAAAGAAAATAATATGTTTTCATCAGTTATTATATGTCAAATTCCTTTTTTTTGCAGGAATAGGTTGAACGCAGCGATTACCCCAGCAAACTGGCTTGATTGAATTATTCATAACAATAATTAACTACTGCTATCTTACTTCTACCCCCCCCCCCCCCCTTCCCCACCTCCTGCACCCCTACAATGTTTACAACAGGACTGACCAATCACTGACTGATGATCACTGCATGCTACATTGTACCATTATCTTCCAAGACAAAAGGATGCCTATCTTTTTAAGCACCTGCATTTACAAAATTGTAATCAAAAATTGGTTTGACTGCATGGAGCCGTAGATATCTTTAGTTAATAGTTTCCATGAAATTGTAATAATACATCATAGAAAAGAAAATCAAACTGACAATCAGCCATCTAATTTTAAATTGAAGGCACTCCCGACAAGAACGTCCTAAGTATGTTTTTGGTAACTTTCACTAAAATTCTATGTTTTAGGCCTTTAAAAGCACAGTTTTGTCAAATAAATGATTTATTATTGTTAAGGTACTTAAAACAGATCCAAAATAGGGAAGAAAATACACATCTTTGAGAAAATGTTTTGAGCCCCTATGACACCCTATGGCCCCCAGGACACCCTATGTATCTTTTCAAAAAAAAAATTATTCCGTTCGAAGATAGAAGATTTGTTGACCTGGTTTAAATCCTTTCAGTTGTATTTACATGATCCAGTCATAATTTTGGCAAGTGAGTCCCGTTTGAGGCTAAAAATCCAAGATTTCTGAAAAAAAAATTCCAAAAACGTACTTAGGACATTATTGCCGGGAGCCCTTCAATTGTGCACAGGTCTGTGATTTAATTATCAACTAACTAACTTAATAAATCAACTAACTAATTTGATCAACTAACTTAATTACAAACCTGTCCATAAATTGTCCAATATAGGATGAACGTGAGAAATATTGGTCCAATTCTCAACAGCGACTTAACATCTTCCACTCGCTGCTCCGACCACATTCCTCCTGCACTGGATTTAGCTCGATCCAGCCAATGAACTTCTCCTGACCCACCATTTCTACAGCGAACCTTCTTTAAGCCTTGCCAAATTATTTTGCATGTGTCAGTCATGTAACTTCCCTTATGTGGGTGAATAATATAGCGTTTCCTTCCACTGATAAATAAGATAATTGCCAAAAATATTGACAATGCAGTTATCACATAACCAGAAAAAAAAGACACTTCCTGTTGTACAGATACAACTGCAGTGTATGCCAGGAAAGATCCTAACTGGATAAACCAGTAAAACCAGTCAAAAAAACGCTGAACAATTATGGGGCCTTCATTTTCTATTTGATCAGCACCGAGAGGTGAAACATTGGCTTTTATTCCTCCGGTGCCCACTGAAATCAGGAGCAAGGAAATCCCCAAGAATGCCTCTTTGCTTCCAGTGCTCATTTCATAGGTGGCGCCATAGTTAAATGTTGCAGCTGCCAAAATTATAGTGCCCACTAGATATAACAAGGAGCTGCCATATATGGTATTGTAACGTCCCAGAAAGGTATCTGCGACCCATCCACCAATCACAGGTGAGAAAAATGATGTTCCTTGAAATAAATTTGGAAAATGTACAAGTGTTAGTGTAAAACTGTGTCGGGGCTGCGCTCAAGCAGTGCCATGGTGCCACAGGCCACTTACTTTTGTCTTCCTACTGGCAACAAGAAAAACTGAGTTTTTGCACATAGCTCAACTGCTGTGCACCCTAAATTTTACAGTTGGACTCCCTTTGGGCTCCCTGTGATAACTCTTAGGGCACACCCTTGCTAGCTAATTGGTTCAATGGGACCAAACTACTTTTTTCTTTAACAAATTAAAGATTTCACCTACAGTTCACACAAATGATTTAGTTCAATTACAATAATAATTACAACTGATGAATCAGTTCTTTTCAAGAACACATTTGCAGCTTCTACAAATTATTACTGAATAACTGGTACACTGGCATTAATACGAAATAAATTAGCAAAGTTGGAAACAGAACAATGATGTAAATTGACATGTCAATAAAGGAAATAAAAATTATGGGAAAGCTTAATGGGTATGTGAACAAGCTAGGAAATGCAGCCAGTATTTTGGTGCTGGCTAGAAATATACAAATCTTTACCTAACAGAGAATTACAAGAAATGTTAAATACCTTGGAATGCAAGACTGATGCTACTTGGTAAGGGCGCCTCAAGCTTTAAGTAATCTCGGCAGTACAACACAAGGTTAGCCACGATACCATAAAATGTCAGACGTTCACACAGCTCTGTGAACAAGATACAAACCACTAACAAAACCCTGGTTCGTCGGCTTTGTGGGGCAGGTTGTGGTGCTGTTGATATGAAGCTTTTACTTGCTCGACTAGACACATCACCAAGAATTGGTGTCAGTTCTGGATCCTGTTTACGCAACATCACTTCACTGCCAGTTGATCTGTATGGTGAGGGAAGCAATATCAAGCTATTGTTATTTGGGAGCCTTGGAATGGGGGGAGGGGTACAGGGAGGGAGGGAATCATGGAATGGGGGAAGGAGTAACAGTGGGGTGAGGGAGCCCGTAATAAAAGTCTACCGCAGGCAGGAAAATTGGGAGGGGGGGGGAGAGGGGGCAGGAAATGGGATTCCCAAGGTGACAAGTGGCGAGAAGCAGGCAAAATAGGAAAAGAAATTCACAACATTGCATTAGATGGTTGCAAATGGCAATGCATGCTAAACTTTAGGCCACTTCATGTCAATCAAACTTTATTTAAAAACGGGGTAGCCCATTGCTGGTTTGCACGTGACGTCAAGGCGACCATGTTGGTGGTCAAGAACAAAACAGTTTCTCTCCACTGGGAACTAAACTCTATTTTCATGCAAATTCTGCGAAAAAAAACTGTATTGTATTGACCAATCAACTAAACTGCAGATACCGTGAACGATCCATTGCGTCACATTGGATCAAATACAAACAGTGATAAGCAACAAACCACTGCAAGGACCGATCAAACAATGTGAAAAGGCATTCTCTCGAAATGGTACTACGGTCGGCCAAACCTGACATGATCAGCGCTCAAAACTACAAAGCAGACACAGACAGCTGTTTCGGGCTTATTATGCCCTCATCAGTGTGCCATAGCTAGAACATAATGAGACTCGGAACCACTGCACCTATCTCATATATGTCGCTAATCATTCTAGAAAGAGCTGTGATAGGGAAAATTGCACAACGGTCAATTGTATTGACCACCAACATGACCGTCTTGTCACGTGGTTGCAAACCAAGAATTCAGCCAAAGCTGGTATCAAGAGGGGCCCAGTATAATAAATAAATCTATGCAAATTTGCCACTTATTTGCATGTCAATGAATATGAATGTTTTTCTTTTTTTTTGTTTTCATATGCCTCGTTCCAAATTCGTTAGGAGCATGTGAATAAGTGGCCGGTAAAATAATGACCCCTATAATTGGCTCATCCTCGGTGTATTAAAGAACCTGTGAAACTCATAAGTGACGTAAAGGCCTATTTACACGCTGCGATTTGTCGGGCCGATTTGTCGGCCACGACAAATCGTGCGCGCGCTCTTTGTACAGTGCAAGCATCGTGCATGAACTTTTTTTTATTTCAAAACTTTTCTGCTAAGAACTTCTTGAAAAACAAATGATATCCAATAGGTTATTTAGGTTGTTGTTAGTTTAAATACTGCAGATATAATTTGTTTTGCGTGATTTCTTGTCCAGATTGCGTTTTCGTTCTTAAAATCGGGCCCGACACGCGAAAATCTGTGAAGCGATCACAGATTTTTCCGAATCGGTCGACATGTCGGACTGAAATCGCGCGCGCATCGGGTCGCCATTTACACGCGCCGATTTGCTTCACGATTTCTCGGGGCCGACAAATCGGCACGACAAATCGCAGCATGTAAATAGGACTTAAAACAAAAAATAATGCCATAAAACAATAGAGTCAACTGGGAATGCAATACTACAAAGCTAACTAGAAATACGTGTCTCGCAGAACCTCGCGAAGCTCAGGGGAGGATGCACTGCAAAATTTTAGCGATGTGGGAGGGAGAGATGGAATTTTTGATATAAATGGAGAGGTTGGGTTGCTCGCTGGCAATGACCTCTTAAAGTTGAGACATTTTCGTTCTCAGTCTCTTCAATTTAACTTGTACTTTGTGTCCTGTCTTCCTAAAATAAAATAAAATAAATGGGAGCTGGTGTTAGTCAGTGTTGGGTTTTGAGCTGTGGGTCGCTGTAACTGCCATGGGACTGCCCCCCCCCCCCCCCCCCCCCTCTCTCTTCATTAATTTTTGACAGAAGGAAAATTGGTCTGAAAGTGGATGTATTAAGTACTGTTGTGGGACATGGGTCCAGGCCAATATGCAGCAGTGTTCTGTTTATTTTGATTGTCTTAATTAAATTCCATTTTTGAAACTTGTGAGCTAGTGCTATCTCCTGTTCCTTTTTAATAGATACTGCTATAGTTTTTGTTCTATATACTGGGAATCAAACAATTGGTAATGCAATTCTCCATTCGTTTGAATGGTTGAGATCACAGGAGGTTACTGCTGCTGAAAAGTGATGTTGTCCAAAAAATAACAACTCAATGGTGAAAGTGGCATGAGATTCTCCCAACAGTAACAATACTATATTTTGGATACAGGTCATGGGAATTACAAAATTGATTACAAAACATGAATATTCAAGATGAAGCAACAGATTCTCTGCAAATACCATAAGCAATGTATAGAGACCTGGATGGAGAATTTGTAGGTTAAGACCAGGACTTAGGCCTTAATGACCAGTTAGTGCCTTTAAAAATCTTGAAATCAAAATTAATTTGTTGATGTACATTCTCCTTACTGGTGTCAATGAAAAAGTCATAGGTTCTTACACCGAGGTAAACCCCGGTAATTCTAAAGTCGCTCCCTAAACGTGTGACGCTGTGTAATAATGTATGAAAAGACAGAAAAGATCAAAGTGCTTGGCACATAATGTACGTTTAAATACCAAACTATACTACGCTGCACAAACCTTTGTCCTAAATGTCAGAAGCGGAACGTTTTGCAGCTTCAAATTCCGTTTTTCTCAAGCGCTTCGCTGGAATTTCCTCACTATCTTTTACACGACTTTGTGACTGTCATGTGACAAGCATGCGTTACCAGTTCCGGTACATACGTGTTGCCTTCGTTACAATAAATCTTTGTCTGTGATGCCCGAAACACACATGTCTCCTGCCGCACATGATTGGCGCCAATTTCAACTTTCAGGTTAAGGCCCGTGAAAATCTCATACCATCCGCTACTTATAAATTTAAAAGATCTAAACAGACAGTTTCTAAGGTATGTACTTCATGATCTACCGTTTCCGAAACTTTTCAACGGGTCGACTGTGTCGGTATATGTCGATTTCGTGACGATCCAATCACAGGCAGCCTATGGGACGGTTCTTTGATATTACGCAACGAACGATTTATAGACTTTGTATGGGAAATTCACTTTAGTCTTATATATTCTAAAATAAGCAATTAATGTAGAAATAAACTTCACTTACCTTACCATTGGGTTTTCGTTGTGTCTGTTATGCAATTTAATTTGGGCGCAAATTTTGATAGGGATGCTCGTCGTACCCTTTAGGGGTCAAAATTTGTAGATTGGTACCGCTTAGGGTGCTAAAATCTAAACTGACCAGCGTTAGAATTATCGCGGTCCCTTTTAAGCTATTGAGCTGGCAGAATATGACATGTGCTACAGTGTGCTACCTGATATGTGTTGTTTTAGGTACCTCGCCACTCCATCCTGAACGAGATTCTGGTATCTTTTAAGGCGCTGTTACACGGTGCAATTTTTTCTGCAATTTGTCTCGCAACGGCGTTGCGAAACAAGTTGCACGGACCATTGCACCGTGTAACATACTCCGCAACACGCGAAATCGTTGCGAGACAAGTTGCTGAAACCGTTACAACAAGTAGAACTTGATTCTACTTTCCGCAACGGTTTCATGCAACTTGTCTCGGCGTTGCACGGTGTCGCGGTGTGTTAACACCCCTTTTGCAACTTGTTTCGCAATTTTTTTCGAATTTATCTCCTACAATCCCCCTCTGGCTGTTTATGCACATGCACCTTGATAACAAAACCTGGTCTCCAAGATGGCGGACACTCCTCGGACACTCGAGAGAGAGAGTTCCTTCACAAGCATGTGATAAGCGCCCCTCTGAGTCTCTCCGCTCCGACCTATCACTTTCTAACCCAATTAACCCGATTTCGCTTTTGAATTGGTTCATCTTCATCTAATAACATGTCAGCAAGTAGAAGAACCTGAATGATCCGTTTTCTGGCCGCCATTTTTCAGTGAAACATTCAAAAGTGGCGCCAAAACAACGGCGCGAAAGAGACAAACACATCAAGTTACAAAAAACAATTGCAGCGTTTAACATCTCTCTCACGCAACTGCAATTGTCCGTGCAACTTGTTTCGCCTCGCCGTTGCGAGACAAGTTGCAGAAAAAATTGCATCGTATACTGAACAGCGCCTTTAGGGTGTTTTTCGAAAATTTCTGACGAGCACTCCTGTCACTTTTATATGGCAGTCCTACTGGTCAAGTTTGTCCAGTTTCTACTTTCCTTCGATCCTTCCCATGACACGAAAAAAGCAAGTGACACACTCGAGCACCAACCTGCCAGTACCTTACGCATGCGCACAGACATATCACCCTGGCAGTGACATCCATGGACAGCTGTTTTGTACTAGTTAGGACTTTTTTTTGTCAAATTCTTTATTTACATAAACTTGTTGAACTGCAGAAACCGTGGACGAAGATCCTGATTCACGTGGGTTGAACAGACGTAATGAATTGTAGTTTGTAGTTTACGTATACTAGCCTTATCTTTAGTTATTATCTTGTGAGGTCATTTCCGCTCCTCCTCATTTTTTAAATATGTATTGCGACATTCTCCTTTATATAATGTTGTATTTTCATTTTATAATTTTGTAACATCTTATAACCTGAAGAAGGCTGGTCTGGCCAGCCGAAATATTGTTTCATTGAAATATATTTACTCGTTGTATATCAGCTCTGCAGCAGTCCTTGCACTTCTCGTTAGTTTATTTACATCGCAATCCTAGTTATTGTACTTTGATTGAGTAATTAATAATAATAATATAAATAATTGGTTAAATCACAATAAATCAAGGATGTGATTACTTAGGACATTTTTTGTCAAATTCTTTATTTACATTGCTATTGTTATTATACAATAATTGGATGATTAGGTAGATGTATAATTAATTAGGTAAATCGCATAAAATCATGGGCTGATTACATAATGGCTGCGTCCGCACTTGGTGAGTTAACTGGGTTATTTTTTTAGTAACCCGGTTAAAATAACCCGGTTAAAATAACTCGGTGAAAAGTGAAATAACCGAGTTTTTTTTCTGAGCGGCCGCACTTCGGAAGGTTAAACTTTGAACGTGTTATCAATTGCTCGTGAGAGCTGCATAAAACAATATGGTTAATGAGAGAAAACAATGCTTCTGCACGTGCATTTTACTTAACAATTATTGGATGAGGTTGAGCATGATAGCGATAATTATCAAGGCCAAAGTTTGTGTTATCTGCCGAAGCCGAAGGCTGAGGCGGATAACACAAACTGAGGCCTTGATAATTATCGCTATCATGCGAAAACCGAATCCAATAATTGTTTTATTATGCATATTCCTGAGCTGCACTTGTAAAGACAAAAGCGCGCACAAAAAAGTGATCAATGCACAGCAGTCAACTTGTAAGTAAACAACTTACGTCACTTCTGCATGAATAAAACTATTGTCTGTAGGTATGACGTCACTTCTGCATGCATAAAACTATTGTCTGTAGGTATGACGTAACAGAAACAGCAAGCAATAATTAGCTGCGTGCTTATAGCCAATCAAAATCGAGCTAGTGACACCAATGTATAATAAATATTGTTATTCCTTGCAAAACAACATCGTCAAATGATCAAATGATAGGTTTTGTGGAGAACATAAACACAGGACGGTTTTCCTTTCCCTATTTGAAATTGAAAGTCGTCCCAACAAAGGTCTACGGATTCAACAGGAAGCCAAAAATTACCGCGTAAGCGAAGATGATTGACAGATCGGGAAAGTTAACCTGCACTAAACTACCTTGCGAGGAGACAAACTAACTTCCGAGTTAGGATTTCGAGTTGGATTTCGAGTTGGATTTTCGAGTTGGATTTTCGAGTTAGGATTTCGAGTTGGATTTTCGAATTAGGATTTCGAGTTGGATTTTCGAGTTGGATTTTCGAGTAAGGATGTAGCTGCACTGAACGAATCGGCTAGTTTGCGGTTAAATGCCGCAAAAAAAAAAAAGAGCGGAGAAAAGACAATGCGGACTACGGACTGGGTATAAAACACGGACTAGGGATAAAACGGAGACTGAGAATCATGGACTCGGTATAAGACGCGGACTGGGTGTAAAATAACGAGGACCGAAGCTGTAAACATAAAATATTGATTGACCTCGATAAATACGTAGATTTTTAATACGTAGGGGTCATGGCATGTTACTTTACAAACGTTTGGTCTCTTGGTCTTGGCCTTCTTTGGTCACAGGGAGAGCGACATGCACTCAAAGAACTATCGCGTGACAAAAACATAGTAAAAAAAGCTGATAAGGGAACCACAACCGTCATAATGAACAGAGCAGACAAAGTTAACGAGGGTCAAGTCCAACTCGATGATATAAATAACTACCAACCCCTAGACAACCCAATGGTTGAAACCACAACCAAAAGAGTTCAGCGATTGATTAAATCACTGCTCCAAGAAGGCCACATTGACGAAATGACGGCTAAATGGCTTTCCCTTACGCCCGATCCTCCGTGAATCCCAGTGTTTTACACACGCACAAAGATTCACATACCGACACCTGTCGGAAGACCAATAATATCAGGGTGTGACGGCCCTACAGAATGGATCTCAGCTCAGTTTGTTGACCACCTCATTCAGCCAATAGCACAAAAACAAGCTTCGTATCTAAAAGATACAACAGACTTTATTAATTTCATCGAGAATATCAAACTGCCTAAAAGCACCATTCTCGTCTCAATGGACGTCACTAGTCTATACACGAACATACCACAAGAAGAGGGTATTACCACTGTATGCGAAGCATACGAAGAATTTCACCACAGAAACCCTCCCGTCCCTACCAGGTATTTAACATAAATGCTGAGTCTGATCCTACAAGAAAACTAAAGAAGAAGTTACCCAGCTAGGACTGTACATGTGGAAAAACACCTCTCAGAGGTCAAATTCTCGTATAGAAAAACGTCACTAGAACAGAAAATACTGCCCTTTGTAACGCAATACCACCCGGCGTTGCCAAGACTATAAAAGGACACTCATGGGGAAATAGTTTATTATACAGAATCAACCACATCTGAGAGAAATCTTCAAGGAGCATCCCCTCATATCATATCGCAAAGGAAAATCCCTAAAAGACATTCTAGTAAAGGCTAAGCTATGAAGGCTTTAGAATTTATTTGCGAACTGCAGGAGTCGTGCAAGCCCGTCAATTAAAGGCGCTATGTCGCGAGATATGTCACGCAGGCAAAAACGTCGGGCTGATATCAAACAAATTCACGCTGTGGAATCGGGCAAAATCCTTCAATTCTGCCGTGCTGTGTACTCCGAAAGGTCTCAGATGTTTCCCACATATAAATAGCATATTTGTCTTGATTTCATTTCGGTTATTTCCCCGATTCCGTAATCATACGCATCAGTACATGTCAGTATCTCAATGTCTGGAAGTTGCATTCAGCTTATAATAATCAGTTGAGCATGGACTAAGGTTCCTCACCGGTACTGATTGCTGTGGAATCAACCCAAAAGTTGTCTTATTTTTCTCTCTTCTACGGAAGTAGTGTGCTTTCAATGCTCTAAAGGAATTTAAAATAACAAGCGCAAGCGATCTCAAGGTCAAGCTCCCGGGTCAAGCTAGGTCACGTACGCGAAGAGTTCTAGCTGCCGTCGTTGATCTGTTTTGAATGAAGTCCATGAATTTTCATTGCTCTCTCTCTCTCTCAAGCGAACGAAAAAAAAACATAATATATTAGGTTTGTCTGTGGTGACAACAAATTACAAAGCGAAATTTTCTAAGCCGACTATGTTTTACAGTAAATACTGAAGCGTGCTAGTTTTGTCGAAACAAGCAATTTTTTTTCATAACGCTCAACAATTAGACATTATCTGAGCCGTAAGATACGATTCCAAAATCGGGAAAATATCCGAAACTAAATCACGACAAATAGATTATATACATGTGTGAACAATTTGAATGGATTGAATGGATTGTGCCAGATTTCCACGGCGATGGCGTAAACTTGAAAAACGGCCCGCCGAAGTTTTTCAAGTTTGTAGCGTTGCGTGACACTTCACAACATAGCCCCTCTGGATATATCATGTGCCAGTATGAAAACAAAATTATATTAAACCAGGTAACATTTCCGGGATCACATATAGGTTTTGTCTGGTGTATAATTCTCTTGAAATCAAACATTATTTTACAAAAGATTTCAATGATTAAAACCCCGGCCGATTTGACACGCAAATGAAAAGCCACTCGAAATTTAATGAAAAATTCATAACTAAAAGCATTCAGATTTTTACATCACGGGACGTATTTTCCCGGTAAACCTGGCTGGAAGGAACGAACAGTTTCTACTCGTGACATCGTTGAGTTTATGGAATACTGCAAGGTAACCAAACCTAGTACTTTCAATTCACAAATCCGGTATTATGACAACAAGTTTGAAATAGGAACTTGCTCGCGAAAGTTGCAACTTGCTCACGCAACTTCCAACTTGCTCGAAGCAAACTGTCAATCAAAATACCAATGTTGCAGCGCAAGTTAGCAAAGTTGCTCGCAAAAGAACATCCGGTTTGACTGTAAACAAGATTGCCGTTACGTTACCGATCTTCCATCCTCCTTCATCTTGAAAACACCTCAAGACGATGTGCAACACCGCTGACAAAGTACGTTAAAAATAAGTGTCATATATGGCCATTTCTTAATTTCTCGTCTTAGTAGGTTTTTGGTTTACATGTATTTCTTTCTTTCTTGCCTACATTATATTTTTTGTTTTCATTTTCTTATTTTATTGTCTCGATCCTTGATTTCCATTATTGCCTTTTGTAATTCTGCAATTATGTTGCCCCGATTCCATGTTTACTTTCTGTCTTCTGTAATTATGTTGCCTCGATTCCATTTTTACTTTCTGTATTCTGTATTTATGTTGCTCGATTCTATGTTTACATTTTGTATTCTGGAATTATGTTGCCTCGATTCCATGCTCCTTGTTTTATTTACGATATTTGTACACTGCATTTTGGAATTATGTTGCCTCGATTTCATGTTCCTTGTTTTATTTACCGTATTTGCATTCTGCATTTTGCATTCTGGAATTATGTTGCCTCGATTTCATGTTCCTTGTTTTATTTACCGTATTTGCATTCTGCATTTTGCATTCTGGAATTATGTTGCCTCGATTTCATGTTCCTTGTTTTATTTACCGTATTTGCATTCTGCATTTTGCATTCTGGAATTATGCTGCCTCGATTTCATGTTCCTTGTTTTATTTACCGTATTTGCATTCTGCATTTTGCATTCTGGAATTATGTTGCCTCGATTTCATGTTCCTTGTTTTATTTACCGTATTTGCATTCTGCATTTTGCATTCTGGAATTATCTTGCCTCGATTTCATGTTCCTTGTTTTATTTACCGTATTTGCATTCTGCATTTTGCATTCTGGAATTATCTTGCCTCGATTTCATGATAATTAATTATTTACGGTATTTGCATTTCACATTCTGGAATTCAACGTATTTACGGTAATTATGTTGCCTCGATTTCATAGAGTTAGAACGAGGTGGCCTGGAAATAACTTGGGAGCGAGGCTATAGTCGTGAGAGACTGGAACCGATAATCGAATTATTTGAAAAAAGTCACCTGCAAAATGAGTTTGCGGACTTGGTGGACGAGGCGTTTATACGAGAGCTGGTTGAACGAGGGTTTTCCTACAAATCCATTAGTGAAAGACTCCGAGTGCTCTTTCCTGGTAAGAGTTACATCTCTTTGAATTAGCTTTCTATATACATTTCTGGCTTATAATGTTGATGTTTCGTCCGTCAGAATCACGCGTGCTTAGCGCGCGAAGCGTAAGACGATTTTGTAAAGAAAGAAATATAAGTGTAACATCATTACGATGGATATCAGACGAACACCTAGACGAAATGGTTACGACCAACATCTTGCAGGTGAAGGTGAATCTTGTGAATTGTATCACCAACCAACTGTTGATCCCTCCATGTAAGCCGGTGTAAAATGTCACGTTCATTGGCATGCCTCGTTTTTGGCGGGAAATCGTATGGTAACCAGCGTTTTCAGGGGCAGGAAATCACATGTCTAATACAGTAATAGTCCACGTCTAAGAACCTGGGCCCGGTTTTTCGAAAGCTGATTAACGCTAATCAGCGTCATGATACCTCGTAATATGTATTTCAATTTTCACTTACAGGGCCCAAGGGGTGTATACCCATTGAGAAGATGGCAGAAACAAACATGGCTGTTCTGCTTGAACCACACGAAACTCCAACAACTACAAATGTGTGAAGAACGGGGTGGAAGGCTTAATACTGACCCTAGCATTGGTTGTGATCCAATTGCATGTTATGATCATTTAATGGAATCAAGAGAGTATTTGTGTCTCAAAACCCATCGTTTGAGAGCATATTTTCTGATGTTGTTCATGATAGGAATGCAACATTAGTCAACGCCATCAAAAGTTTTGTTAACATAACAGATTCCCTTGCTCAAACACAAGCCACTTCATGACTAGACTTTGTTTATTTTCCATAACAGAACTTCAACAGATGTTTTTTATTTCAAATGAAAGTTTGATCATTAACATCAGATAAAACCTATGTAATCTTTCAATTTTAATAAATGCCTGCCCTGGGGCATTTAAACATAAACAGATGTAGAGGTTATTTCCCCCAAATGGGAAAATGCATGTACATTGTAGAGTTTTTTTTTTCTGGCTGTTAAATTCTTAATAGAAAAAGCTTTGTTCTTTTATTGTGAAAGACCCTTCTGTTCTGTCTAACCGTTTAACAAGAACTATTAACATTAATGTCAACATGACTACAAAGCAGAAAAAGAAAAAGTGAGCAGCTGCATGAGCTGCTATTCTTTTGCTGCTTTAGAGGATTTCGTCATCCCCATCTTCAACATTGTTTCCTTCAATCCTGGCTTCCCTCAGTGCTGATGTCATGGAACTTCCGGAATACCCGAAAAATCTGCCAGGCCACTTACTTTAAGTGGTTTGCGTATTTCGGTATCTGGTAGACTAACCCTACATAGGGGGCAATCTTGCAATCGGGAGGCACAGTAGAAGCACCCAATTAATTGGCCACACCCAGCTACACAAAAATACAGTGATGAAGTACATGTGGATTGGCAAACAACACACTTTATAACCTCTTTCACCCTTTTCTTTTCCTTATTAACTTCAAGGGCATCTTTGATTTCTTTGAACATTTCTTTTATTGCTGCAAATATGTCTTTCTTTTGAACCTGTGAAAACAAAAAGTCAGTTATTAGGGGTGTATCTTAAAAACTAATGATCAGAGAAAATTTTATATTCTTTTTCTTAAAATCAGAGTGCATTTCTTGTTTTGTTCTTTGTTTTTTTTTTTTTTGTTTTTTTTTTTTTTTACCGAGATAACCATTTTTAAGCTATTGTAGTAGCTGTAAGTATGTAGTTACGGCTTTAATATGGTTTTTGAACCTCTGGGTGTGTGAGTGGGTGCATCACACTGAGTGGTAGTCAAAGTTGACTGATATTTTAATTTAAGCGTAAACATAACAGAATGTACTGAAGTAAATGCACCCAAAACCCATGTAAGAGAGCCTAGGGATTAGAAACTCACAGGTTGAAATTCAGCATCGAAATTAGCTTCAGCCTTCTTTATGAAATCAGTTTTTGTTTCAAAAAGTCAGTGAGTAACAAATAAAATCAGTAACTGTTTTCATCCTACCTAAAGGTATTTGAATGACCTGTTTCACGTCCATAATATACAGTAACTTTTTACTGTAATCATTACGGGTGAAGTTAAATCAGGTATAATATCTGTTTTGAGGAGTGGCGAATTCAGACCTTAAGGTAAGGGGAGGGCCTGGTCTCTAACTGAAACAAGGTATCTTGGTGCCTTGGCCATGCGTCCCTCAGTTTTGGTCTAAAATAAGGAGAAGGCCCTGACACTCTTCTCTTATCACTAGCAAGCAGATTTTCCATATAGCATCTAGTATTTGTAAACCTGAGAAGGCTTTAGTTTACATAAAACTCTTTATGCTGATTTGGAAGAAGTACTATTTTAATGAATTATGTAATGAAACAATCAAGTTTTCTGTGACTAGACATCTTTAAAATGAACTTACAGTGGGATCCAAGGAAAGATCTTGGTGGTCCACCAATGTCTCCTCTGGCACCTCCTCATCCTCTAGGGTGTGGAGTCCTGTACTCAATGCAGCCCACACCCCCTGACTTCCATTTTCGAAAAGTCTGTTGGGACATGGCTCTAAATGTTCGCTGTGATGCCCAAAATTCCTCTTCTGGTTAGTAAAATATGTAATTCAACTGGTGAAATACAACTTTTAAATCAGAGATTTGTCAGGCATTTGTCTTTTTTTTTTTTTCTTCAAAAGGCTGTTAATGTGGGGGGCAAGCAGGTTCATACAAAAAAAAACACTGTGGGGCTTAAAAGATGTGTGCAATTGCCCCACCCTAGGGACAATGAAAACACAAAGTTTTCTTGAAAGAAGCTTCATGGCAAATCTGTGCCATAAGGGTGATAATAATGTAATAAAACTTGAAGTTTTGAATTGTCAAATATTTCTTTTAAATAAGCATGTGTTCGTGTACTCTTAAAATGCCATATATTTTTCCCTTTTTAAAGTAGCAGAAAACGTGAAATTTAACAAAGACAAATGCACCACCCCCGGGTAGACCTTTGATGACAAACGTCCCACCCTGTAACAACTCACATCCCGCTGACAAATGCTCGACAAATGTCCGACAAATGTTATAGGCAAATGGTAAGAAATTGCCTACGGGTTCTTTTTCCGGAAAAAACTTAAACGGATGGCAGGAAGGAAAATGAATAAACAAAATATAAGAACTTACTTCTTGTATGGGAGGAATCCATGATAGGCTGGCCCCGTGCGTCCATAACTACAAGTCTCACGACTTCTCCTTGGTCTCGAAGTTCCTGCTCAATAGCACTGCAGACGATTGAGACCGACAGGTGCCCGAACCTTTCGAGGAGTTCAGTTAAGTTGATTGAGATCGGAAAGAGCATAACCATTTGTCCTTCTTCGTCCACGGAAGAAAAAGTGAAGTCCTTCACCAAGTTTGCTTGCTTTTTCTTTTTAGACTTGATAAACGACATACCAGGGGCAGGTCGTTTCCCAAACCCAGCACTGGTTACTAGTGGGCTAAGGAATCCGCTGCGGCCACTTATTGTTGGGCGAGGAATTGGATGCGAGGGTGCCCTTATGATTAAAACAAGAGAGAGAAATGTGAATTAAGCTTAAGTTAAGCTTAAGTTTAAATTTGTCTAGCGATCAAGTTGCACTTGTAAAATATTCTCATTTTTATAAAGTACCGATACAAGTAAAAATAAACCGCAAACACTGAAAAGAACGTGCATACCTAGCACCAAATGTTCCCTGAAAATCATCATCCTCTTCTAAATCTTGATCTTCAGCTGGAAACGTGACCACATGTGCATTTTTTGTACCCGTTGGCACTAAAAACTTCCCGTTCGACAGCGGCCATACATTTTCGCACTTGCCGTTTTTTACGATTTTTAGGTGCAAACCGTCTTCGTGCACCCTAAAAAAATCGAGCAATCGTTGCTTTGCTAAGATTCATCGGTATCAATCCCACACTTTTGCCTTCGAAATCCAGTTGCACTAGCTCCGCCATGATGCTAGACGATGGATGAATCTCTCAAATTTCCGCCTTTTTAGGTCATGTGATCTTTTCGCGCCATTGCCCTTTAACTGCATCAGACATGCAATCGAGGTAACATCATTTCAAAATGCAGAAAATGATAATTACAGAATATGGACATTCAACAGAACAAATGCGAGATAAGCAACTTGATTTCAAGATGCTAAAAACAATATTTCCTCCGCCAAGAAAAGATTTATGGTACGCCCCTCCCCCTCCTCCAGAGTCTGTGCGGAAGGTGGGCGCACGCTGACGTCACAAACCAAAATTTCTCGAATCGATAGGTTTATACCAGAAATTCTTACCCATGGCGCTAAAAAAGCAAGAGACGGAATATATGTCAAAAACGAACATGAAATCGAGGCAACATAATTACAGAATGCTAAAGACGGGATATGTAATGCGAAAATGCAAACGAGGCAAGATAAGTACGGAATGAAAAAGATGAAATACAGGAGGCTAACAACACATCGAATAATAGCATAAAAATTTGAAATGGCCACGTGGTACACTGATCATGCAAACATGGAATTGAGGCAACGTAATCACAGAAGACAGAAGACAAACATGGAATCGAGGTAAGGTAATTACAGAATACAGAACACAGACATGGAATCGAAGCAACGTAATTACAGAAGACAAACATGGAATTGAGGCAACGTAATTACAGAAGACAGACATGGAATCGAGGCAATGTAATAACAGAATATAGATGAAAAACATGGAATCGAGGCAACATAATTACAGAATTCAAGTGCAGAAAACAATCATGGAAACAAAACTTCAAAACTACGGAATCCATGCTGAAATTACAACGTTAAACTTAAGAATTCGGAATAAAATTTTAAAATAATAGCATAAAAATTTGAAATGGCCACGTGGTACACTGATCGTTAAACCACTGAAAAAACAAAAACCCCGCCAAAAAAAACCGCCAAAAAAATCCTAACTCGAAAATCCAACTCGAAAATCCAACTCGAAAATCCAACTCGAAATCCAACTCGAAATCCTAACTCGGTAAGGGGTGGACCATTAGAAATCCTGGGAGGGGGGTCAAAAAATTTTCAGTGTATGAATTTTTTTTTCGGCCTGAATTTCCTGCAGGATTTTTTTTTTTGGAGGTGCAAGCCTGCAGGTTTTTTTTTCTGAGATCTTCTTTATAAATGCGTGCAAGCTCCAATTTTTTTTATACTAATGGCCCAATCCATTTTTGGTATTAAACGCTGGAGAGTAGATTTAAGTCAGACTGTCGAACCTTTGCATAAAAAATGGGTGGGGAGAAATAAGAATTGAGATGGAGTGGTCGAGCGCCGAAGGCACGAGCCGCTAGGGGGGTCTGGGGGCATGCCCCACCAGAAAATTTTGAAATCTTGATGCTCTGAAACTCCATTTCTAGTGTTCTGAGACAACAATTTCTGTCAAAAATGTTTGGCAAATTGATGTGGCTTCTCGTCGCTTTGCGTCTCTTTGTGTAGCTCCACATACAAGTACTCGATTTCATTTTATATTTCTTGCTGTTTCTTTAGTTTATCTGGATATCAGAGTTAAGTATACGCAATTTCGTCTTTTTGTATAGTAAGTATTATGAGAATTTGACGAAAATGACAGAATTTCATTTTCAAGCAAAATCGGAGTAATCTCGACGAAATCGGGACGGTTAGACAATCTGTAACGTATTTAAAAAATATTTGCGTGTAGTAGAGCAGGTTACATATTTCATGATGTTTACAGTGTTTTCAAATATGTACATAAACAAGGTTTTGGTTATATTAAGATATTGGTACATGTACCAGATAGACCTTTGAGGCAGGTAATTTTTGACAGCATTTGAGTCAACCTGAAGTTGCTTTTTGATGAATTTTACTACCAGAGAACATGTCATACTCTCATATGTTCCAGTTTATAAATAAATATATATATATATATAGCCAGTTAGCTTGCAGGATTTTATTTTTTTATGGTCAACTGCTTGCAGGAATTTTTTTTGTGACAATTTTCCTTTGCAGGATTTTTTTTTTGGTAATTGTCACCCCCCCTCCCAAGATTTCTAATGGTCCGCCCCTAAATAGGCAACCTCCCTTGCGAGGTGGTTTAAATAAATCTAACCCGGTAAAAAATCTATTGTTCTTTAATTAATTTCCATGGGAACCGCTAACACGGTTAAAATTCGGTGAACGCCAAAACTACGCGGCCGCAACAGGAATTTTGTTAAACCAGTTAATTTTAATTAGTTAATTGCAAATAACAACCGGGTTAACTACTCTAGTGCGGCCGCAGCCAATAGCACATATAGCTTGGGCTACCTGTGCTTCTACTTCTATTTTACAGAGTAGCGCCTTATGGCCCCAAGATTTTACAAAAGGCTCCTGTGTACAATAAGATCTCACATAAGATCATCGACCCCGCCACTTTACTGCAAAGGCGGATGTAAGCATCCCTTTAAGCGCCAGCTCCACACGGTACAGGCACGGCACATGTGGTAGCCGTTGTCTGGGGACAGCCCGCGCGCCTTAATTCACCCAAGTATCCAATCTTCTCTCGACCCCAAAACAAATTAGAAGCCACTTGGCTCTCCAAGATTGTCGCCAAGTCAACTAACACGGGCAGATTAGCAGCAAATCAGCAACAAATTAGATTAGCAACAAATAGGCCACTTCGAAAAATGCCATAATACTCTTTAAAGTGCAGGTTTGGGTGGTGCTTGATGTAAGCCTGATTTTCCAATTTCTTTTTTTTTTTTTCAACACTAACTGCACGTGCCATGCTTCAACTTCTTGGCAATTTGCATACTGTGCACATTTATATACGCATGGCAAACTATTTGGTGACATCCGCCTTATAATTTTTTTTTGGTCACGCCCCCACGCTTGACCTCCGGAAATTTGGCCAAAAACAGTAAAATTTTCACCTAAATGTTAATTTTCGCGTCGTTGTAGGTTACTTTTCCAAAAAGTACGCGCGGATTTCGATTCTTTGGTTATCATTCTATGCAGATATGTTAAAATGTTTCAAATTTGCGAAAAGTAACCTGCGTACTTTTGACTATGAAATAGTTAGACTCGAGCGAAATTCTCTAAAGGAATGTATGCGTGTCACGCACGCGACAGTTTTCAAAGCGGTTGCACGTCAACGCATATGCGCATTTGCCAAAAGTACGCGCGGATTTCGAAAGCCTAGGGACTAGCGATTATTTTGATACCAAAATTATATACATTAGAAAAGGATAACCTGCGTACTTTGGCCATTTTGTACAAGCATGTTGCCCGTGGCGGCCCGAATTACGGCAGCGTGTCTTCTATTTTGCCTGCTGATTGTGTACACAGCTTCTGTCGGTGAAAGCTTTACCAGAAGGCGCAGGAAACGATGGAAATCAGAATGGCGGGATCGACATTTACAGAGAAAGAGTACATTCACAGCTCCCATCGTTTGAAATTAGCATAAACAAGTTAGTGATTTTGGTTTTCAGCTATATTTTTTAAGTGTAGACTACGGACACTATAAGTTATGGAACAAATGAGGATCACGCATTCGTCAGTAAATATATTATGTATAATGAAACATATACGTCTAAGATTGTCATTGTCTGTTACTTCGTCGCAGTTTCTCCACTCATCGAGGTCCTCAGAATACCCAACGTAGTGAATTTTAACTTTGCTGGACGTTTTATCGCGGTCAACAATCTATCCGCAAGCAAAGATATGTTATGTGTTACAAATCTGAAATCATGTCCAGTACCAGCGACAGCAAAATACGAAAGGGAAATCCAACACCTCGATCGGAAAGAACGTTTTCGCATCGACTTTGGCTGGTTTAGTATGTAATTTCTGAAGTTTAATAGGAACCCCGTCTTCCATAGTCTTGAAAAATCCTTTCTCTGGCCGCGGTCGCTTACTTTGAGACGCCATTTGCGATATGAGATTAACAGCTAACATATTAACTGATATTAATACGCATGTGCAAATGCAATTCTATCATGCCACGCGTGCGCATAATCTCCCAGACGCAAATGTCACTTTCAAAGGGGCAATAGTTTGGCATGCACACAATGCTACGTCCTAGCGTTCCTACATGTACTCTGAATTCCATTGAGCCATTTTAACAAAGGAGACTTGCATAATTACACCCTGATGAGGCTGAGCCTGCACATAAAAGATTATTATGGTATTTTTCGAAGTGGCCTATTAGCAGCTGTTGGCTGGTGACACCCTAGTATCCAATCTTCTCTCGACCCCAAAACAAATTAGCAGCGACTGGAGTCTGCTCTCCATGATTGTCGCCAAGACAACTAACTCCTGCAGGCAGAGGAATTTCTTTACACTTCCTCAGCGACTTTTCGCAGCAATGATCGATGTGTAAAGGTAAGGTACACTTATTTTTACTTTGGCTCGGACTCCTTTGCTTTTTTTCTCAGGGGAATATATCTCATCACCCCCGCAATCAACTGTCTGAAAAGCAGGATGCGGCTTTGACTGTTCGAAGGGAAGAAAGGGAATAGTGAATAGCTAATTAAAATGTAAGGGGTAAGTATTAAAATGAAAGAAACATGACAATTTGTCGTTCGTGAATTACTTCGCGTTCTTATTTTACATGTATACAAAAAAGAGCTAATTCGTCATGTTAAACAAGACCCTACAATTTATGAAATTAAACAGACCAGTTTCCTTTTTTTGCGCTGCATTCACGGATTCTTTTGGTTGGGGGTTCATCGCTTTTCACCGCTGACGTCCCCGAACACTAAAATCTTAATGTAACACGTTTCGTCTTATCTGAGCAGTCAGCAATTGTTCAGGTGCTCAAATAAGACGAAACGTCTTAATCGGTAAGATTTTTGTTTTTACGAGGAATTGATCCTTGCAATTTCCTTTTGAATGTTGCTCAATACATAAATACGTCGGCCAAACGGATCCTCAGTATGAAAATTAAAATTATCAACTGCTGGCTCGCTTTTTCATCGCCCGCAAACAACGTTTCCAAATAGTTTTCCGATGGCTTAATTGCCGGAATACCGTCGCCAAAACTGCTTTGGGTAATAAAAACTTCGGAGTCGCCGGACATTGCTGTTTCTGGCATGTACCGCAAACAACTAATTCGAAATTTGACTTTGAAACCAGTGCAAAGCAGTGCACAAAACCACAAAAGGTATGTAAAACAGTAAATTTACTACGAATCGTTTCAAAACAAAGACTGCTCAAGAAACACATTTCTTATCAAGGTATTTCACGTCCCTTGAAATATCTTCACCAATGCATGTAAAAATAAGACTTTTATCGGCCTGGTGCGTCGCCCCCGGTGAATAAATCACATAACGTTAACCTCTCGCTCCTGGCCATGATTGTTCAAAAGGTGGATAGCGCTTTCCACCGGATGAATCACTATCCAGCGGATAACAGAAAGGATTTTGTTAATACTTATCCACTGGATAGTGATTTATCCGTTGGATAGCGCTATCCACCTTTTGAACAACTGGGGCCAGGCCGATAACGCTCACATAACTTCCTTGTAAGTTCTCTTTTTAATTATGAAAAAATACAGCAATTGTACATGTAGGATGACAGAAGTGCGTGAAGCATAATGGATAATACTGGGCCTTTAAACCGTTGTGTCGCTCGAACTCTTAAATTATCGTTTTCTGGTTGGTGATAAAAAAGCAAGACTGCAGACTGGCACGCATGCAAAAATATACAGTGAGTATGGACGGATCATCTGCCTGTCCTGGACGCCGGTGACTAATTTAGCGGAGATGGCTTTTAAAGGATAAACATTTATCCACTGAACGATTGTCGATTTTTTTTGTCAACACTGAGTTTCCGCCTTCCCAGGTAAATAGTCCTGTCTGACTTGTTGAAGAATTTCAAGGCTGCTGTTTATTATGTATAGTTTAAAAAACGAGCAGTAGTGTATTATCAGGTTTAAAAACTCGAGGCGAAGCCGAGAGTTTTTACACCTGATAATACACGTGCTGCGAGTTTTTTGAACGGCTTCAAAAACATTCTTTCAAAAGCGTGTCCCTTCGGAATTAAAACAATTGCGCTTTTGTGCAAAGAGGAAATTAGCATACGAGAAAAACAAGTAGACTAGACTGATTAGCATACAACACATGTGCCACGTCTTCGACGAAGTGACCATTGCTTCCCGGCTCCTGTCGAAAGTTTTGGGATTTCATAGTTCTGAAGGAAAACATCTACTGAAAAATGCTATACTAAAGTTGTCAGGTACAGTAAATAAAACGGCTGACAATTTTTTTTCAGAGGTAGAGAACGAGTAGAAATAAGCAGCTTGCATCTGCGAACCAGTCGCTTACCTGGCAATTTGCACGAGGGCGCTGGTGTCATTCAAATAACGGCTCACTTGTTAAACTGTTGGTTGTTTATTATTTTGTTGGGAAGATTCCAAATAGAATGGCGAAATACCAGATTTCGTAAAACAGTACTGTACAAAAATATTAAAGTCACCATTTGTTGCACTAAGAATCCTGAACAATTACTACCCATATCAGTAATCTTTATATAAAGATTACGTGTGATCTTAATATAAATATCACGGTCATTTTAAAATCATTCTCATTAAAAATTCAGCGATAATTGCATTGTTTGCCCATTCAGCCCCGAACTCCCCTGTGACTGAAATCAAAGCCGCCACCAGACTTTTCATAATGACCGTAGATTACCAGGTATAAAGGTTCATACACGTGATCGATTTGCGTCGTGTGATTGGCTTATATGCTCATGAATTATTAATGAGTTTTTGAACTTGTCTTAAATGTTAGTTTATTAAAAGTGGCCGAACACAGTTTCGCGAGCAGTCAGCGGAAATTCGCGTGACGGCGCGGGTTTTAGAAAGAATGTGAGACAGCTCGGTTTTGTAAACAATGGACACAAACGACGATTTCTCAAAATCCACTCATTAAAATTTCATGAAATTTGTCAGAATTCTTATTTTTATCGCATTTGAAATAATGAGAACTTTAAAACAGAAGTTCAACAAAGGAATTCCGTGACACGATCAATATTGACTGGGCAGCTATATTCTTAAATATTTAAAAAACCATGCCTTTATTAAAATTTGGTTGAGCCAATTTTAAACAACAAGAATTACTTATTGTAAGATGTGTGCAATCATGAGAAAATCTAATGACCGGATTCTACGCAAACCTTATAAAAGTAAAATTTTAGGGTTGTTTACAATCATCCACGTTGCTATGGAACCAGTCCAAAGCGCAAATTTTAGCCGTTAATTAAAATCTTCCATCACTATATTTTCCTTTTGCCAAGTTTCAGGCTCTAATCTGCAACCTTTGTCACATAATGCCCTAACGAATGGCATATACTCACAGCCTATCAAAACTGTGTTCGGCCACCTTAAGGCGGTCTAAAACTGACTCAGGATTAGCCCAATTTAAACTAGAGACGATTTTCCGTCAGACGAATGATTCGTCTAAGTATAAATTTAAAGACGAATTTGGACGGATATGTCAATGACGAGTTTTTGAAGTTTCCCAGTAAAGGACTGGGGAGACGAAAAAGGCATCCCAAGAAACCTTGCGAAAAATAGAAACCAGTCCCCCTCGTGTAAAAACTAAGTCGAAACCGTCTCGGCATAACTTATGAAACGAATTATCCGTCTTACACGGTTGATCAGTTTGTTAGCACGTCTTCAAGACGTGTTAACAGACGGATCACCTGAATTAAAGACGAATTTTGCCACAAAATTCGACTAAACACCGAATTTATTTTTACAAAATCATGCGTCGTACATAATATACACCTTATTCGACGGTTTAACAGATAATACGCGCGGATATTTTGCGATTTGCGTGGTGCTATTTTGAGCCCCTCAGTTGCCCAGAAACAATGAGTAAAATATCTGCAAGTATTATGAATAATGAGTTTATTATTCAACTGATATATTCCTTTTATTGTAGCCTATGTCTTCAAACCGGCATACTTAGTGTAATACGACAGTCTAATGTGTAACACGGCAAAAATGTTTGAACAAAAAAGTTCAAAAAACTGCGTGGGATTTGTAACACAATTAATTATGGAAACTGTTAATTTAAAAAAGTGCCGAAAATTTAAAAGTTTTCAGACGTTTCGGGCTTAGCCCTTTTTCAGTGAAAATCAAAATGTTGAACACGCTCGGATATTTTATGTGTTCTCCTTTCCTTACATGGCAGAATAATGTCACAGTGGAATCATGAAATGTTGGATCATTTTGTGCTGATATACCTAATTCAATAAAGGTTGCTTTGGCAATTGGTCATTGGTAATTGTCGTAATTGGGCTTTGACATTTGGGCATATGGAACACAATGCAATGCTTTGCTTGAGTGACCGCCAAACAATAGCTTTCCAATACCCAATGCCCAATGACCAAAGCAACCTTTATTGAATTATGTGTATAAATGTTCTTCTTTTGTCTAGATACACTGTTTTTACTGACCTCCTATCATGGTTACACGTGGAAATGCAGATGAAAATACCTCACTAATCTTGCGGAATGATAGCAGCAGTAGTATAAGTCGTGAGGCCAGTACTACTTCTTCCCTTACGACTGATCACTCCACAGGACGTAGGCAGAAGCTACTGGAGCTGCTGGTTGTCCTGTGCATTCTTGTCACTGAATTGTGTGAGCGTATCACATACTATGGAGTGACGGCAAATCTATTGTTATTTTCCAGTAGTGAGTTGGATCTTAAGTCACCGTGGCCATCAACTATAAATTATCTTTTTACAGGTTAGTTCATTTAATATATAAAATTTATGTCAATTTTAATTTAATTTTAAATAGTATTTAAGCTTATAACAATGCTTTAAGAGAGTCTAATCTTCTTGAGAACTACAAGCAAAAGACCCAATTCAAGTGCATCTATAAACAATCAAAACAGCGAAAGGATTCCTGCCTGGAAAAACGTTAGAAAAGTTCCCTTGAAAAGGAACAGTTGAGTAATTAACTTTTTTAACAAAACCTCAAAGGAAACGCTCTTGGTTCGGAATGCGCATGTCCTTGTGCACACGTAAATGGCGCCAGATATTATGCGCAATAGTATGCCATACTTGGGACCGTCATTAAGCTTAAGGTGATTATTGCAAATTTGAGTTCATTACTCGGTTCGATAATCTTCCTCATCTGTTTTCAGTTAAAGGACGACATGACTCTTGCATGTCTCTTCTAAATTATGAGCACCCGCTGTAAGGCGCGGTATATAAATCATATTTTTGAAAATTGACAAAACAAAAAGGAAACAGCACATGCTTTGCTTAATTGCTTATTAATTTGATATGTATATTTATTTTCTTAATTTTTAACACATTTTAACTATTAAATGAGATCAACAATATAAAATAATATAACTAATAGATAAACGACGACTTGACTGAAATTGTTGGTCATCTCATTCTTGTAGGAACGTGTTACATCATTCCTTTGTTTGGCGGATGGCTGGCCGATGCCTATCTGGGCCGGTACAATACCATTTATGGCAGTGCGTTGATTTATCTTGTTGGAACTCTTCTTCTAGCCGCAGTTTCCATGAGAAATAAAATGCTTCAAAGCCTATTCCATGATGAAAGTATCGTTCATAATATGACATGGAGATTGGTGTGTTTCGGGACTGCTCTTACAATGATTGCCTTTGGTACAGGAGGAATCAAAGCAAATGTGTCACCATTTGGAGCTGATCAGGTTCAACAACAGGGACCAAAGGCCGTCCAGGCATTCTTTAACTGGTTTTACTGGTTTATTAACATTGGATCGTTGATAGCTTATACAGTGGTTGTATATGTACAGCAAAATAATGTATTTTATGGTTACTGTATCCCAGCTGGCACAATGTTTCTTGCTGTAATTGCTTTTGTCGCTGGTCGTAATAAATACTTAAACAAACCACCAGGTGGCAGTCAACTCACTGAAACTGTACAGATAATTTATGCAGCTGTAAAGAATCGTGGCACAGCAAACGCTAAGATGTGGTTGGATAAAGCAAAGAGTAGTTTTGGAGGAAAGTACACTGAAGCACAGGTAGAAGATGTCAAGGCTTTGTTAAAAGTTATTTCAGTATTTATTTTGTTCATTGCCTACGGGACAATTTACTCACAGGTGAGATTACTTGTTGTTGTTTGACAAAAAAACTTCACCCCACATTATGCATATGGTGTAAGTCTGGCATAATTTTCTTACAAGTCAGTTTTTGTTGCTGTATGAAAAGCCTTTCAAACAAAAACACCCTTGATGTGTATTTGTGATGTTCTTTCTTTCCGGTTGTGTTCAGTGTTGCACATAACCAGTCCGCTATGATTTTAGCCCCCTCTTCATACATTGGATCACACTTATGATTTGCCTGATTTCCATAAATAATATTTTGACCAAAATATGTCATACAATTTGGATGGGCCAGCTGTAAAGACCAATGAACCAATAAACCATGAAATTAGAAAGTGAAGTGATACTCACAGATTAAAATTTGTCTTCTTTTTCAGATGCAGACCACATTCCTCATACAAGCTACCTACATGAGACTGGAATTTGAAAGTTTTACCATTCCAGCAGCTTTTCTTTCTATTTTCGATATTGTTGCTGTTCTTATATTCATTCCAATAGTGGATTGTGTTGTATACCCTCTTGGTGAGTACTGTGGCATTCGGCTCACTCCACTGCGCAGGATTGGTGTTGGACTGCTGTTAGCTGCTGCTTCTGTGTGTGTAGCGGGTGTGATTGAAATAAAGCGAAGGGATGTATGGGAGAATGGAGGTACTTTCTGTCAGGTTGTTTTTAACGAACCTCGCAATGCTTCAAGTCTGAATGTCTTTTGGCAAGTCCCACAATTTGTGTTAATGGGTTCCAGTGAGGTGTTGACGCTTATCACAGGTGCGAACACAAAATGTTTGTCTAACACATATTGAAGTAGCTGGTGTTTAGGGTGTGGCAGCACCAAGAAAAATACACCATAAATCATGATTATTGCCAAAATATTATTTTATAGCTGATGATAAACATAATAATGTTGTATAGGGTAGTTGGTGATTTAACCTTTCTTCTAGCATGTGCACGGATGACTGCCGGAGGCAAACCTTGAATTGCGACTTAAGTGCATGGATGAAATCATACATTCATATACGTGCATTTTGTGTACTACCCGGCCTTGTGACCATTTTATGGAAGTTCTCCTGCACTTCCTGCACCTGGTAAAAGCAAGTTTTCAGCTTGACACAGAGTTTCTGTGTTAAAAGTAAAAGCAAATTAAGCTGAACAAATCAAGATGTTTCATCCTCTCTTTCAGGACTATATTGGTAATAAAACTGTTGCTTTTCATGCTAAATGCTCACTGATCAATTCAAAACAATTTTGATAATTTTCTCTTCTTTTCTGTGCAGGACTAGAGTTTGCTTATTCTCAAGCTCCTAAACACATGAAAGGACTTGTAATGGGTGCTTTCCTTCTCACAAGTTCCGCCCTTGGAAGCTATGTCGCCATTCTTCTTGTCATCATAGTTCGTTCAGCTAGCAACAACAAATGGTATCCAAGCGACAATCCCAATAAAGGAACACTGGAATGCTTCTTTTTCCTGTTAGCTGGACTGATGATTGTCAATTTTGTTGTTTTTCTTTTTATTGCTTCCTCATATAAATATAAAACGGCACCTAAAAGGGCAGAAATTATACCTGAAACAATGAAGACACGCGATTGAAAAACTTAACTTGAGGTAGATAATTCACGTGTAGTTGATTTACTATAGGTCATAACGACAATACATGTCATGTAACATACAGTGTATAGCTATTTATCCAGCTGTTAGGTAACCATGCAGCCTATTGAAGGCCCTGTTATGCAAAGCATAGACTGCAAATCAGTCTGTATTTTGTCTTAACTGATTTGTGGTTCCTGCCAACTTGATAACAAAATACATGGAGCAAGACGGTGTAAAGTTGAGAAGGAGAGTAAGAGACTAACTTGTTTATTTATTTATTTATTTATTTTTATTTTACCAAATATTTATGCAGGTGTATCTAATTTGGTATTTGTGCTTTCTGTGCTTAACACTGGAGCTCTCCTTTTTAGCAGCCTATGCTAGGCATGGCAACTTTAAAGTCGCACTTGGTTACGGTAGGTTGGAGATAAATCGTAGGTCCTTTGAAGTTCGGAGATCATGTGACTTACAGTTCACTAAATTATAGACAGTAACTTTGAAAAGGGCATAACGAAATAAGCAACTTGGCCATCTTGATCCAGGCTTCCTCCCAACAGCCCTCCAACTTCGTATGCAACAGCTAAATGTGGCAGAGACTATAATGATTTTGTCTTCCAAGACGATCGATAAGGATGCCAACCTATTTACAAAAATGTAATAAAAAATTGATTCGCCTAGCTAGTCATATCCATTTTTTTCAAAAAATTGTAATGTGTTAAAGAGAATAAAATCAAATTGACCTGATCTAATTTTTTGATTACATGAAGATAATGTAATTACTTAACTAAATTAATAATATCACTCTCTCACTCATGCATGCCCATTACTCCGGGTGGCGTAATACCTGTCCATAAATTCTCCAGTATAAGATAAATGTGAGAAATATTGGTTCAGTCCTCAACAGACTTAACATCCTTCACTCGCTACGCCGGCCAACCACATTCCTCCTGCACTGGATTTAGCTCGATCGATCCAACCAATGAACTTCTCCTGACCCACCATTTTTACAGCGAATAACCTTCTTTTTTCAGCATTGTCAGCAAATCATTTTGCATGTAACAGTCATGTAAGTTCTCTTATGTGGGTAAATAATAAAGCGTTTCCTTCAACTGATAGATAAGATATAACAAATAAGATGACGCCTCGGCAGCTGGTGGCTGGCTCGTTTAATAATGGTTGTAAGTGGCCGTGTATGCCATGGTTTAGCCTATTAATTTCTTGCGCTCACTTGAAACTTGCAATTTCATGCAGTGTGTTGCCTTGTAGCTGTGTAAGCTTAATATGTACTTTGTGATCTTGTAAAAAGCTCCGGATCCTCAATTCCAACTTGGCGTATGAGATGGACGGTATTTTTTTAATACGGAGCTTAATTTAAGTTTAAGTTCCTGAGCCTGGGGGCACATTGTGTAACTTCAAAAGCATTAAAGTGTATATGACATATATTTCTTTGATATATATTGATATATATATTTGATATATTTGATATATTTCTTTGATGGAATCTACATGGCATTCTGATAAGAATATAATACTTTTCCGTATTTTAGTCGTCTAAAAACGTGAAATTTCATTTCCTGTAGGTTACAAAACCGCCCAAGAAGAAGGACTGGAAATAGTCCGCTGTGACGTCAATACAAGAATGCCGGTGTCGCGGTTTCTCGGTTCCTCGCATTTTTTTGTGCGCCCTGAGGAAGAAACATGGTTCTATTGAGGCGTGTTGTTTATGGTTGTAGCAACACGCACCAAGAAACGGAGGAACTGAGAAACCGCGACACTCGGGCATTCTTGTGTTGATGTCACAGCGGACTATTTCCAGTCTTTCTTCTTGCGCGGTTTTGTAACCCACCGGAAGTGAAATTTCACATTTTTAGACGGCTAAATCATGGACAAGAAAAATCGATATCGAAAAACTGTTTTCGACGTTCTTATCCGAACGCCATGTAGATTCCATCAAGCAAATAAAAAATATCTGTCATATACACTTTAAGGCTATGACGGTGAAACCCACAGGGTAAACTGTTTCCTTTGCAATGGAACGATGACGTCATATGACGCGAGAATTACGTAATTATTTCTGCACAGCCGCCATCTTGGATTTCCGGGACTTTTTAAAAACTCTTATAAAATTCATTAATAATTCATAACAGTTGCGACAAATCAATAGGTGGTATTTGAGTCACATGTACACCTCTGTAAACCCCAATACAAATCAACTGAGTAGATGAATTATTAAACAGTAGAATTAACTTTTGATACAGATACCTGCTCAGCTAATTAGTATTCATTAACTTTTCATACAGGCCCCGGTTGTTTAAAAGGTGGATAGCGCTATCCACCGGATAAATCACTATCCAGTGGATAGGCATTAGCAAAACCAATTGTTATCCACTGGATAGTGATTTATCCGGTGGATAGCGCTATCCACCTTTTGAACATGCAACCGGGGCCAGATCTCTACTCGTCGTTTCATTTCATAAGTACGATAAAATATTCGCGTCCGAATATAGCGGCTGCCGTTGGCACCTTCATGTGCTGACGTCCGATCTCATTCTCATAAAAATGTAAAGCGCAACTGATTATATAGAGTTCGCACTATATAAAAATGTAAAATATCATATTATTATTATTATTATTATCATGTGTTCTCTATATAATTATGTGTTCCCCATGGGGGCCGGGTCCAAACCATGGACCTAGGGCACCCATGAGGCGCTGGTTGGAGGCCACACTACTTAGCATTGCAGAGAAAGGGTCTTGCGCAGGATGTTGGCTGTCCCAAGTAGTGCGGTTTTCTGAATTTCGCAGAGGTTGATGTTGCCAGGGATGCTAGTGACTATTTTTTCTATGCCTTTCTTGATCATCCCCAGTGCACCTACTACCACAGGAATGGTTTGAGTTTTCGTCTGCCACATTCTTGCTATCTCAAGTTCTAGGTCTTTGTATTTGGATGTTTTCTCAGAGACTTTGGTGGAGATGTTTTTGTCAGAGGGAATGGCTACATCGATAAGTAGCCATTCCTTATTATTATCATTCCTTATTATTATTATTATTATTATTATTATTATTATTATTATTATTATCTGTATGGGCGTTTACGATGCGAGCCTTCGGCTCGCCATTGTAAACGCCCATACAGATCTCCCGCTCATATTTTATCTACTACTTAGAAACCGTCTAAATCGACTTTCTATGACACAACTTCAAAAGCATTAAAACTATGACAATGAAACTAAGGGTGTACGGTGGCCCGCAAAAAGGGACGATGACGTCATATGGCGATGCAGTTACGTAATTAGTTCCACACAGCCACCACCCTGGATTTCTCAAAATTGCATGAAGCCGTCCAAATTGACTAAAAAGTAATCAAAACCAATAAAGAAACGCTAAATGGCGTAAAAATGCGAAAGTTATATAACAACAATTATTTTTTCATTAAAAGGTAAAAAAAATGCAACTTTCAAAAAACATGGCTTCAAAATCGTGTTGCCATGGAAACAACAAATTATGTAAACAATAAAATGTCATATATTTAACTATTATAGCGCGAAAGCGCGCGTCCTTAGCCGACGAGGCCGTAGGCCGAGTCGGCTAAAATTAGGCGATATCACGCGCGCTTTCACGCTATAATAGTTTTATAATTCAACACATTGATAATAAAGCACAGTTAGAAGAAAAAATATAGAGGCCGGTCTGTCATTTTTGCATTCTCTTGTCAAAAAGCGTATATCGATAACTTTTTGACCATATTTGGGCAGTGTATCAAGTCTATCAATGTGTTGAATTATAATGTCAGATAAAAGCGTTTGACACCAGACTTAATACAAAACTATACTACGCTGCACAAACCCTTCTCCGAAATTATTATTATTATTAAATGTAGTTTTAGACTTGCCACAAGTCGACCTCACGAGTGTTTCACAGTCTGAAGCGAGCAAAGCGAGCTAATGTAGTTTCAAATTCCGATTTTATCAAGCGCTTCACTTGCATTATATTTCTTCAGTATGTTTCTTTCAGATCGTTTCCTTGTGACTGTCATGTGACAAGCATGCGTTACCAGCATTTCCATATTTCCACTGAAGAAGGGCAAAGCCCGAAACGTTTGGAACTTATTCAAAAACTTTGGCACTTTAAAATAACATTTAAAAAAGTTTTTTCATGAAATCCAAGTGCACCGCAGCCACCGAACTTCTCACCAAATTGCGTTACCAGTACCCTATTTCCGATTTTCCTTGTATTACAATCAAGACGCCTGAAACACATGTCTCCTCACATTATTTGCGACAATTCCAACTTCCAAAGTCCACTAGACAGACAGTTTCTAAACAAGACTGTGTCGGAGAGGAAGTATGTGACGTATGGTGATTTCGTGACGATCCAACTGTCATGGCCAGGTCACACAGCTGTGTTTACATCGAACCGAGGCAACACCGGCAACACATGAATCTCACATGATTGCCGCCTATACAGACCACCAATCCCGGGTGGAGTTTCTTTACACTTCCTCAGCGATTTTTCGTAGAAATGATCGATGGTTGTTCTTTGGGTGTTTAAAAGGTAAGGGGAACATAACCTCCTAATGTTCTTTGTAATTGTTGTAAAATTACAGTAATGGTAGGATAAGATAACCTGTGTGTTCTGCTCGCGCTCAAAATGTTGTGACTGATCCCTGCTGATCCAGACCGGTACGCAGCGATTACAGAATGCCGCAGAATGCAGGGCCACTTTGGTCCACCTCATTTACATGTGTTGGAACTCTTTGTAGAACGACGTTTTACACAATAGGCACTCTTGTCATTCAACGAGAAGTAAATAAGTGGCCCTGTATTCTGTAGTTTAGCCCTAAATGGAGCTAAATTATCCACCGGTGTCCAGGATACTCACAGCTTTTATACATCCATGCTCACTGCATTTTTTTAGCATATGGGAAATTTAGTGTAGATGGTTTTTGCAGGGTAAAAATTAATCTACTGAGCAATGAATTATTGCGACTGTAGAATTGTGTTATGGCAATATAAAATTCAAAGACGTCAAATACTTTTTAAGTCTGTGGTATCCTTCCAATTTTTTTTTTAATTTTATGATAAGCGTAAGCTTAAGCTTAAATGTTTTTATATGCGTATTTTAAAAACTCAATACGCTTACAACGTCAGAAAAAAGAAAACTATACAATATAAAAACACTAAACACATAAAATCGTTAATTATTAATGATACTCAAAAGTTCATATGCTAAGGTTTGGAAAAAAAATAAATGAAAATGAAAAGTTTGAAGTGTTTTTTTTAGAAGATGACAAAATAACTGTGACCTGCCATTCAAGTTGCTGCCCATTAAGTTTTAGCTATCTGTTATTAGCAAAGATCTCTGTTATTAGCAAAGATCTCTGATTACTATACCCTTTCCCAAACTAAACTGCCTGAAAACCATACCCTTCACAGTGGCACATACCTATATAGCTCATATATGAGAGTACCCCCTGGGCTACAATGTTACTGCATACATGCGTTTTTTATTTAGAAGAGCATCACCCGAGTCCAATCCTACCCATATATTATTACAATGTGCTGTGCATAAAGTTTATGTATGAAATGTTGTTTTGATATAATAATTATTTTCTTTATCCAGATACACTGTTTTTATTGACCTTCTACCATGGCTACACACGGAAATGAAGATGAAAGTGCCTCACTTATCTCTGGTACCGATAGCAGCATTCGTGGGGCCAGAACTAGCTCTGATCACTCCACAGGACGTGGACAGAAGCTGCTGGTTACCCTGTGCATTCTTGTTACTGAATTGTGTGAGCGTCTGACGTTCTATGGACTGACAGCAAATCTACTGTTGTTTTCCAGTAGTGAGTTGAATCTTAAGCCACCGTGGCCATCAACTATTAATTATCTTTTTACAGGTTGGTGCATAATATTTCTGTAAATTTATAATATGTATTACTTAACAATGCTTTGAGAGAGTCTAATCTGCTTCAAGTGTATCCATAACAATCAAAATAGCTCAAAGGATTCCTCCCAAGAATAAGCATAATTAACATTTTACAACAAAACCTCAAAAGAAACCCTCTTGGTTTGGAATGCGTATATGCTTGTGCACAGGCATGCAAATGACACAAGGTATTATGCATGGTTGTAATGCAATACAGTAAAAACTCACGTATAAGAACCTAAAATTTAAGAACCTGTTGGGCTAAACTTTTCATTTCAAACCCCCTTTTCATAAGAACCTATTAAGCCTTAAACTTCTTATTTCACAAAAATGAAGGCACAGATGAAAATACAGAAAAAAATGTTAGTCTAGGTTTAAGTCAGTAAGATTCAAAGAATGAACTAAAATGAAAACCATTCATGTCTGCGCCAGATTGCACACGCCGATTCCATATCACATATGCTCTGTGGTAGTTATCTGTGCTGATTGCTAGTGCCCCTATCAAATAAAAAAACCTATTTAAGAACCTAAGTAGCCTAAAAGCCCACTAAATACCAATATTTCTATAAGAACCTATTTAGGCTAAGTTGGAAAAATCTAGGTTCTTATACGTGGGTTTTTACTGTATTTAGGAAATCACTTTAACCCTATTCGGCCTGGGGGGAGGAGCACAAAGTGCCTGCGCTAACTTTCAACATTCATAACTTCCTTAATATGTATTCAAACGCCATCAAACTTTGTGACTTTTCCTAAAATTTATCTGGCAACAATTTCATATGACAATTTTTTATCATGTGACTTGATGTTTCCATGGCAACAAGATTTTGACAGCCATGTTTTTGAAATTTGCATATTTATACCTTCGAATGAAGAAAAACAATGTTTATTGGTATAACTTTTATATTTTTATGTCATTTAGCATTTATTTATTGGTTTTCATTATTTTGGTTGAATTTGGACAGTTTTTAAGGGGTTTTAAAAAAATTCAGAAATCCAAGATGGCAGATCCAAGATGGCAGCCGCATAACTAATTACCTAATAACTACGTCATATGACGTCATCGTTCCATTGTGCGGACCGCAAAGGAGACAGTTTTGGACGTACTATGTACCCTCTAGGTTTTATTGTCATAGCCTTAATGTTCTTGAAGTTACAAAGGAGGGGCACAATGTGCCCCCTCCCCCAGGCCCAGAAACTCAAAAAAAGCCCAGGCTGAATAGGGTTAAGATCATGATTGCAAATTCGAGTTCATTACTCAATTAAATCTGCCCTCAGAGAAACTTAACAGCATCTGTTTTCAGTTGAGAGACTCTCATGCATGTTTTTGTCAAGCACCTGCCGGATGCCGAAACATAAAAAAACTGCATACATTTATATATGTTACTTGTTGTATGTTCATTTATTTAATGTTTGTTTATTTTTAGTGAATATAAACTGGTACATGTATGTTGTAGGTCAAATTTTTCTTTGGTTTGAAATTTTCATTCCTAATTGATTTTTATTTCCCTTTGTTCCAGATTCATTGCCACAATCTGAGACAAAAGGAAAACAATCATCAAACTGGTTTGAAAATTTCCAAACCATAGAAAAATGTGAACCACAAACCATGTATATTTATTAATCATGTTTGAAGAATGCAATCCTAATTTCGTGTTGGTTGTCCTGTAGTTTATGTGCAGTAAAATTTGAGATTTTTTGGTGGACGATCTTCCAAATCGCCGCCCTTATTGTTTTTTTTCCAGGGGCTCATTTCCGCCAGAAATTCCTTTGAATGCGTCTCCATAATCTGTCATATACTGCTAGTATAGATGTATTTAACACAGTTTTTAAAATATTAAGTGAGATGTAAAATTACATAAATATAATTTATTTAATAGATAAAGAGCAACCTGACTGAACTTTCTTGTAGGAACATGCTACCTCATTCCTTTGTTCGGCGGATGGCTGGCCGATGCCCACATGGGGCGGTACAACACGATTTATGGCAGTGCGTTGATTTATGTTGTTGGAACTCTTCTACTAGCTGCAGTTTCCATACGTAATGACAAGCTTCAAAGCTTATTCCATGATAATATTGTTCATAATGAGACATGGAGATTGGTGTATTTTGTGATTGCTCTTGTAATGATTGCCTTTGGTACTGGAGGAATCAAAGCTAATGTGTCACCATTTGGAGCTGATCAGGTTCAAAAACAGGGACCAAGAGCTGTTCAGGCATTCTTTAACTGGTTTTACTGGTTTATTAACATTGGATCATTGATAGCTTTTACAGCAGTTGTATATGTACAGCAAAAGAATGTATTTTATGGTTATTGTATCACAGCTGGCACAATGTTTCTTGCTGTAATTACTTTTGTCGCTGGTCGTAATAAATACTTAAACAAACCACCAGGTGGCAGTCAACTCACTGAAACTGTACAGATAATTTATGCAGCTGTAAAGAATCGTGGCACAGCAAATGCTAAGATGTGGTTGGATAAAGCAAAGAGTAGTTTTGGAGGAAAGTACACTGAAGCACAGGTAGAAGATGTCAAGGCTTTGTTAAGAGTTATTCCAGTATTTACTTTGTTCATTGCTTACTGGACGATTTACTACCAGGTGAGATTATCTATTTCTGTTGTTTTTCTTTCAAAGACAAGAAACTTAACTCCACATTGTGGTGCAACTCACATTAATTTTGCTAAAGGTGGCTTACAACAGTTTCTAGTATAAATTTCCAGTACTTCCAGTGCATCGTTTTCGGCTCTCGCACTTGTAACAGCGGCATATAGTGCAGCTGTGTTGTCTTGAGGAGGCCCCACAGTTGTCTGTGTCCCCAATGAATATTCGAGGTCTGAACCTGGTTTGATACAGGCAGAGCTGGTGCCGCCAGTGGCTGATCCTGAAAACTGCAGAGAAACAATCATTCTCTGGTTCATCATCGATATCCTGTCGTTCATGCATCGCCACAGTCACAAGGAACATGTTCTCGCAAATTATAAGACATTGCAAAGGCTAAGACAGAAAGCTACAAACGATAAAAACTAACCACTAAAGCAACGCCTAAGAACAATAATAAATAAATAAAAGCAACGCTATCCAATCTAGATGCACATGCTAGAGTGTAACTTAAGGCAAAAGCTAACAGACACATGAGCTGGAAGGGACCTTTAGCAATCAGGAAATTAACTGTTGTGAAAGGGCCAGCTTCCAAAACAAAACCATTTCTTTGATGTACTGTAGCATCAACTGTATAGTTTTGATCTATCAAAGTATATATACATGTAAGTGATAGAAAATGCTGGAAACTATTGCGAGACATCTTAAGCAAGTCAGTTGTTTGTTCTATAAAAAGCCTTTCAAACAAAAACACCCTTGAAATTGATGCATTTGTGATCATCTCCTCTCTTTGTGTTGATCAGTTGTCCATGACCAGGTGACACTATGATTTTAGATACGGAGGATCACATTTTTTTTTAAGATTCAGTGTCTGTTTTGCAGAAATAATGCCTTGACCAATATCAGGGGTGTCATTAAATTTTGAAGTAGGTGGCTGATTGAATAGAGTAGGTGGGTTATGATACATGCGCTACTGCATGTGCGCATATCCAAGCTCCGAAGGCTCGTAGCCGAAAGCTCATACTTGTAGTAGCTGGGGGAAATCCCTGGCCCCCGACACTTAACGACACCACTGAATATAGTCATGTATTTATTTATTTTATTTTTATTTTATTTATTTTGCCACAAACAATGAATTACAAGGAGAAAAAAAAACATTAATAAATAGGTTAATTAACATTAAATTTAAAATTTGTACATAACTTGGGAGGAGTGACTGTGGCGGGGAAATCTCCAAGAATAAAATGGGCCAGCTGCAAAGACCAATAAACTAATAAACCATGATATTATGATAAACACAAATTAAAACTGTCTTCTTTTTCAGATGCAGACCACATTCCTCGTACAAGCTACCTACATGAGACTAGAATTTGACAAATTTACCATTCCAGCAGCTTCCCTGTCAATTTTTGATGTTGTTGCTGTCCTTATATTCATTCCAATAATGGATCATGTTGTATATCCTCTGGTTCAGTACTGCGGCATTCAGTTCACTCCACTGCGCAGGATTGGTGTTGGAATGCTGTTAGCTGCTGCTTCTGTGTGTGTAGCGGGTGTGATTGAAATGAAGCGAAGGGATGTATGGGAGAATGGAGGAGTTTACCATCAGAACGTATTTGATAAACCTCGCAATGCTTCAAATCTGAATATCTTTTGGCAAGTCCCACAGTTTGTGTTAATTGGTTCCAGTGAGGTGTTGACAAGTATCACAGGTGTGAACATCAGTAATATTTTTGTCTAAAACATATTAATTAGCTGATGATAAGGGTGTGGCATCACCAAGAAAAATACACCATTAATCTTAATAATTATCAAAGTATGATCAGTTAGGTGATGATAAAGAAAATAATGCTGTAGGGACTAGTAGATGATTTAAACTTTTGTCCAACATTTTGTGACTGCCGTCCGGAGGCAAACCTTCAATTCTGATTTTAAGTCCATGGATGAAATCATACATGCCATTTTGTGTACTACTTAATTGTGACCATTTTAAAGGGAACCTCCATTGTCAGAACAAATTGACTTTAAATTGTTGGAAATAAAGTTGAAATTTAAGTTTTTTAAAAAACAGGTGCAAATATAATTTTAGTGTACAAATAAAATGGATATGAATATCGCCTAGTTTCGCATTTAAATTTCCTGCACACCACCATTTTGGATATTTATGACATGTTACGGTTGCTGCTATTGTTAAGAATCGAAGTTCTTTTGTATGCAACAATTGGACAACCGTAACATGTCATAATTATTCAAAATGGCGGCGCAGGGGAAATTAAAAAGCGAAAATAGGCGATATTCATGTCCAATTTTTTTGTACACTAAAATTATATTTGCAATTGTTTTTAAAAAATTTCTAATTTAGACTTTATTTCCAACAATTTAACGTCAATTTGTTATAACAATGGAGGCTCCCTTTAATGGAAGTTCAGATCTCCAGCAGTTCTTCCATTTGGCAAGTTTTTTTTCAGTATAATTATTAATAGGAAATGAAATTTGGTATTTTTCATGATTTAGGCCATTCTTGGCAGTGAAGCCCTGGTAAATTGGTAGATACAGGTTTCCTGGTTTGTTTGATACAGTCTTTTTCTGTGCGAATTTATGAAAAATATATTAATGTACACTCAAGCCTTTTTGTTTATAATTTCATGCCATAGCATGGGAAAGCATTTAACAACTGTTAATTTTTATCCCATGACTTTATAAATTTGGTACCATCGAAGGTCGATCTTCTAACAATATTTTCCAAAACTTTTCAGATATTGTTACAATGCTATGCTCATCTCATTAAAGTTTTTTCGATTTTTAGTTGGGATGTATAGCAAAACACTAAATGACTGCCTCCATGGGAAACAGAGGGTTTTGTTTGCCTTCGGGCCAGTCATTTGGTGTTTAGTATTATTTGCTAATTCCACCTGGTCAGTGAAAGCAAATTTTCAGTTTCTAGTGTGCAGCAACCCGCCACGATTAACTTTAGTTATTTGCGGTTTGCTAATATATGTTGTTTTATTATTTGAAAATAAATCGTTGTTGTTGTTGGAAAGGGCACTGTGTCAAAGTAAAAGCAAAGCTGAACAAATCAAGATTTTTAAATTTCATTTTCAAGATTACATTAATAACAAATATGCTGCTTTTTTTGGTAAATGCTCACTGATCAACTCAAAACAATTTTAATGATTTTCTCTTCTTTTCTTTGCAGGACTAGAGTTTGCTTATTCTCAAGCTCCTAAACACATGAAAGGACTTGTAATGGGTGCTTTTCTTGTCACAAGTGGCCTTGGAAGCTATGTCGCCATTCTTCTTGTCATCATAGTTCGTTCAGCTAGCAACAACAAATGGTATCCAAGCGACAATCCCAATAAAGGAACACTGGAATGCTTCTTTTTCCTGTTAGCTGGACTGATGATGGTCAATTTTGTTATTTTTCTTTATATTGCTTCCTCGTATAAATATAAGACGGCACCTAAAAGAGAAGAAATTATACCAGACAACAGCGACACAGTCCACACTTAATTGCAAAACTTAACGTGAGGTAGATAACTCGCCACTCCAGAAACTGTGAGGAGACTGGCCACCAGCTACATGACCTATGATTGATTAGTGGTTGCTGGGGTGGACCGCAAATCGTGCTAACAACATACGTAGGATGTACAAAAGACCTGATCAGTCAACCCTACTTATCGGTTTCTGTCGTATTGGTGTCTCGCAAAAAATACTTTTTTACGTAGTCAGATCGGCCTTGCAGTTTATCGTATGTTTGTTCATTCATTTTTTTAGCTGATTAGGTCTCTTGTAGATTCTACGTATGTTGTTAGCAGCAGCATTGTTTACGGTCCTTTGCAGCTTTTACAGTTTTTGAATTCCCCGAAAGCTTAGTCGAAAGCTAGTTCGCAGTCTCCCTGAAGTTTCTGGAGTGGCGAATTCACGTGTAGTTGATTGAATAGGACATAGCGACAATGCATATCATGTAAGTACAGCTGTTTTTCCAGCTGTTAGGTGACCATACAGCGTCATGTAGGCCCTGTTATGCAAATCATAGATCAGTTTGTATTTTGTCTTAACTAATTTGTGGTACCTGCCAACCTGATAACAAAATACATGGATTAAATGTAACGTTGAGAGGAAGAGTAAGAGGCTAACTTGTGGTATTTCTGCTTTCTGTGCTTAACATTGGAGCCCGCCTCCTTTTTAGCAGCCTATGCAACTTTAAAGTCGCACTTGGCTGCGGTAGGTTGGAGGTAAATCGTAGGTCCTTTGAAGTTCGGAGATCATGTGACGTGCAGTTCACTAAATTCCCTAAATATTATAGACTGTAACTTTAAGAATAAGCAACTTGGTCATCATAAGGCCAACAAGCTGCAGTAGAACTTCTGTGCTGCATTTAGGATACAGTACATTTGTATAGTATTATATATAGTATTATATTATATATATTATATATATTAATTGACTGGTTTTTAAGATCCGATAATTTTTACTGGCCATGGTTTTAATGAATTTCTTAATCTACGCAAAACAAATTTTATTGAAGCTTTATAATAATTATTTTTACAATTGGAGAATGAATAATAATTATCAATGTATAATTAAGTGTATTTAATATTATTTGTCTCTCGATGTAGTCACTTTGGATGCAGATCGCGACATGTTAGTCTTCATCAGGCGATGAGATCGTTTGATAACGCGTCACCATTACAGTATCACGATGATCCTCATTATTCCGGCTAGAAGCTGTTCTCGCTGCGGTCCGCCGTAGTACCGTTCTCGTGTTGTTGTGTTTCTTCACCGCTGGCATCCACGCTACAAGAATTTCGATTCTGTTATCCCTGTCTGTGAAGTCTTACGTGGATACTGGACACGTGTACCAATGTGACAGACAAAAGCTTATCACTTGATAAGCTTCTGTCGAGACCCACACTGGTAAACGCGTCGATTTTTACATCCGGCCCGACCTAACTTAGTCAAGACTGAGTAATTTATCATATGACCAATTTGGAGACGAAATTGTTTCAAATTTTAACATGCGAGGCCGTACGCTTTTTGTTTTCCGGCCCCGCTTGAGCAAATGCGTACGGCCCTTGGGTATTTTGTAAATAGTTTCGAAAAGAAGGCGCACGGGAACAGTAAGGCCATATGATAATAAGAACTAGAAGACAAAATTATTTTGATTCTCCAGTTAACCTTCCCATTTTGGCTCAGATTTCGCTTCGTTTTGACTTGGATCGAGCTGGCCGGCCTCGGACATCGCGTGACTAATTACATCACAGGGAGTTCAGGCTCACAACAGGACTACTCAACGACAAAAATATAAGGATTTATATGGGATTTTATCTTTAGTTTGATAAAATATCAAAATTATAATTAAACAGCCATTAAAATATTTATACTTCATTTTTAAAACAACAGTTAGCTCTGGCCCTGGCTGGCTATGTAATATCAAACATACAATCGCGAAGTCTATTTTTTACGTAGACAGATCAGTCCTGCAGTTCATTGTATGTTTGTTCATTTTTTGGCTGGTTAGGTCTCTCGCAGATCCTACGTGTACCGTTAGCAGCATTATCGTTTCGGTCCTTTGCAGATTTTACTTTTATTTATGTAATATCATCCCGGCTAACCGAGTCAGTGAAAGTAACCAGGCCAGTCCGGGCTCGTGAAATCGAACCCTTGACCTTGTCATTTCCAGACAAAATTGTGGAGACATGTAGTGTAGTTCTAACTTTTCAGTCTGTCAACCAAAATCCTATGGTGTGACTATGAAACCTCTGTGTCCGTACTTTTGCATGGAAACATTTGTTTTCCATTTACAAAATAAATTTGGGATTTTTCTTGAAGTTTTTTTGGTACTCTTGGGAGCCAGTAGTATTAAAACCTAGTTTAGCTCGCGACACAAGCGCAAAAAAGAGTTAATAATAATAATAATAATAATAATAATAATAATAATAATAATATTAATAATAATAATAATAATAATAATTTAACAATTTATATGATTAAATGATCTCATACGCTTATAAAAATTATTTTTATAAGCAAAAGCGCAAGAAAGCGCAAGCAAGCAAGCAAATTAAAAGCGCAAGAACAAGAAAACTGATTATAATTTTAGTTGTGCAACCTGACAGTACACACCGTGTGACTCCGAATATACTGTGAGCTCGGTCATCGCGTGACTCGAATGGGACACTTGATATCACATATCGTGTGACTCGGACAGGAAACATCGCGTGACAATGACTCGATATCACATATCGTGTGACTCGTGAGTCATCGCGTGACTGTGACTTGAATGAGATCTTGATACCACATATCGGGTAAAGATAACCTCAGACATCATGTGACTTGGATAAGATATACGACCTCACAACATGGTTGGATCTTGTTTTTTACGGATAGCATACTAAACATGGTATTTGTTCATTTGATCACCTCTTCCGTGCTTATTCTGACGGCGTCTAACAGTAAGTTTGTATCAGATGTTGTCGAGCTGGCTAAACTAGTGGTTTAAAAACATAACGCTTAATTAGTAATAATCTGTAAGCTAGACTAAGCCGCGGAAATTCGCAATTGTTGTTATTGCCATAAGATAAAATAGAGATTTCTTTTTTTTTAAATGTTGAAAATATTAAATCGAATGTCATTATGCTACTTACAATTTTAAATTATCGTTCATAAATTTAAAAATTTCTATCTTGCGGCTTTACTCTTTCAGGTCGAAGCAGGGAGACATGATGTGACTTGTCTAATCGACTGACTCATAGGTCATACAGCAATTTACAAATTATTTTGTTCATCAAGTCATGCTGTCTGCTTTAAGATTCCCAGGCTTTTGTCTTTTGTCTCCAAATTAAATGATATTTTAGAATAAAATTATAGTTAATGTTGGCAAGCGGTAGCTAATTGAGCCTGCAATCTGCCAAGCGGCCTTTGGGAGCATGTGACTTTCATATTGGACCTGTCAATCAAAAGCACAAAATATTACCATAACTTCGGCCCAGGATGCCAGCATCTATGCCCACCTTGCAGTACAGGCATTAGGTACCCCCTGGGCATAGCGCTATGTACCGGAGGCCCCTCATCCCCCCATCCGGTCGGTGGGTCCTATCCTATTCGAGCCTTTGCCAGCGTATTCCTCGCCCAATTTTACGCCCACAAAGCAAATGTGTGTTGTTTCATTTCTTTAAGCGCGCCGTAACATTAATGCGGTTTTAATGAAACCAACGCTTTAATAGTAAATGTAATGTTGTTTGCTTCCAAATGTTCCCACTGAAAAGTTTGGAAATTTGTTCGTTATTTGAAAGTGAAGACAATTTGATATTAAACGTTTTTCACATTACGTCACATAAGACCGGCGTTACAGACAGAGCGTTAACAAAACCAGGAGGGGTACTAGGACTTCTAATTTGTCTTTATCATTAAGTAATATAGTCGAACTCTGCTTACAGACACCGCCATAATACGGACACCTCTCTATTATATGGACAGTTCTTTTGTTTCCTGAGGATCCAAAATTCATACAATCCGGCCCTACCTCTATATAATACGGACACCTCTCTATTATATGGACAGTTCTCTCGGTCCCGAAAATATAGATATGGTGACTGATGGTCAAATTCAATGTTAATTTGACATTTTATCATATCGTAACAACACAGCATTAACAAAACATTCGTAACAAAACAGCATTAAAGAGACAGTCAAGTGTCCAAATAACGAAATTTTGTTTACTTAATTTCCAAATGCCACCAAATATACAACTTAACTAGTATAATGAACATCGCCGTTCTGTAGAGAATCCACATCACCTCAGCTGCCCTACTCCTATATCACAACACTTTAATCTACCGGGACACTCCACTAAGGATATGCAACTTATACCACTGGAATTAATACGTAATAGCAGAGACTCTGTACGAAAAGCGCGTGAAGCATTTCTCATAGACAAAGCAAAGACGTTAGAACCACTTGGAATCAACAGACGCGACGAACTTCATTAACTTTCTCATCACTAGTCAGTTTAGTTTATCACCCGTCAAACCCTTCGCCAATCATATTCATTGTTTTTGTTATTCTTTAGTTTTTTCAAAACCACTTGTATAACGGTTTTACAGTTGTAATCATTTATAGTGCTAGCCCCTGAAGAAGCTTTGTTTTGCAAAGCGAAATATTGGGCACTATTATATTCCACTTTTATTTTATTTTATTTGCTTCTGCTTCTGCTTCTGTTTTCCTGCCGTAAGGATCAGTTTGCCGTTTTTTGCTTCACTTATAATATTCTGTCCTGGGTATTGTTATTCGTGACATTATAATAAGGTATGGGGAATCAATCTGACCCCCAGATACCACGCAGCTCTAAACAACCTCTAATTTCATTGGACCTGGGATAAGAACAAGACAGACTGAATTGAACGTTGGGTAATTTTGAACTCGACTTACTCTCTCGGGTGGGTGGGTGGGTCGCCAATCGCCCATCGTCTTGGACAAAGTGAAGTGAAAGAGAAAAAGCGCGCCAGTGTTTTCCTTCATATATACTCATTTGCATATCATTAATTAATCCCCAGGGATCATATTTACAATTCAAATGGTGAATAGTAATCATAGATAAAAAGAGTGCGTTCGATGCCGGGAGTCTGAACACGAGAACGAAAGCGAGGCCTGGAGTGGGTACCAGTCCCCAGCTGAGAGGTGCCCCTGAAAAATGTGCGGGGCGGGACGGGGTGGAGCGGGACGGAGCGGTTCGGAGAGGGGCGGCTAATTTGGAGTTGTCCAAAATCTCAAAAAAGCCTGCCTCCACGAGATAAGGAAGCGTTCTCCTATGTCGTCGAACGCAATTAATTGGATAAAAAGGTTCTATAGAGCAAAACAGTAGCAGCAGTGTGGAAAACAAGTACAGGATTACACGGATGAAAATGGAATTTAATTTCGTGACAGGCGGTCAAGAAATAATAAATTGCCATTCTGGTGGAATTTTGAGGGTTTTTTAAGCCGTTATATTAAGCGATTATTTTCATAATCACGAAAACACAATAGTTTATAATAACAAGACATAACATAACATAATATTTTATTCAAGGTGATGTGGCAAAGTAAAATTATAAAAACATCTTGAAAAGGAAAAACAGGAGGTTGGCTCTATTACGTTTCCCTAAATAAAAAGATAAAACAGGCATGAGCTACTGATGGACAATATAAAATATATAAAAATAGAACATTTCAAAACCTATGTACAAAGCAATAGTAAAGTACACATTACGCGCGCTGCCGAAGTGTAATAGGACAGTTTCTTTTTTTCAGGGATCTATAATCTCGAAAAGAAACTGTTGTCCCTTTTGTCCATCGTAATTTTTTCTCAAAGTTTGTTATAGATATGATGAATTGGTAACAGGATTTCGTGTCGTCCAACTCTGTGTGTAATTTAAAGAAGTCAACAGAATCTAAATAAAAATGAACTAAACTTCAATCTACTTTTCGTGAAATCGGGTCTTTTGTCCGCTTAAACAGTCACGTGTGTTATCAGGACATGCGGGTTACAATTTGTCTCTCAATTGCAATAGCGCTATTGTCCCCTTACATAAAAAGATGCACGTCAGTATATATAATCTATTCACCACTTTCTTCTTTTTTATTTTAGCACTTTGTTTCGCCTCAAACATCTGGTATGTTTCTAAAGCAAAGGGCACCCAGGCTACTGATTGCAACTCCCCCAAGCGCTCCTGCAAATCCTTGGCTAATGTGTTATATCTGGTGAACTGGGGCGACAAGATATACCTTGACGGAACAAATACCAAGCAAAATCCCTACGCATGCGCTGCTTTGACGTCACGACATCTACGTACTAGTTTAAATACAAGCCTTTCTCTCATTGGTCAAAATGGCCCTGCGTACTTGGAATGTCCGAGTGGTATATTTTTCACTGGAAAATTGATTGAAGTATATATCTTCGGCTTGACATTTTACTCGACACCACTGTCATTTTATTTCTGTTCCGCGTTCATCCAAAAGAGCGTGTTTACTGTCTCTCAAGCGGAGAGTAATCAAAACATCGGCCCTCAGTCAAGTGATGGCTTGCTTAAGTTTCATTCAATGACAAATTTAACTATTGCTGAAAGCGTTTTTATGGAGAACGCTAAGATTTGGGTGAATGGCGGACATTTTGTCTCCTTAACTAAGTGTCGCCTTCATAACAATACAGGAATGGCCGCGACAATAATTCCATCCCCACGCGGAACAGTTAAAGTGGACGACTGCGAATTTATAAACAACCGGGGAGCTTTAAAAGTCACTCAAATCAAGAACACCACGCTGTGTCTCACAAACAACCTTTTTTCTCAAAACATCGACAAAGCCTCGCTGGTTTTAGAACTCGTCTCATTTTCAGTAGCTATGATACAAAATATAACCGTTGAAAAAACTGTGATAATCAGCAATAATTTCCGCAAATCAGCTGCAGTATATATTGCTATGCAAAAGGGAGGTAATAATAGCCTAAACATTAGTGATTCAAACTTCAAAGCCAACACATATACCGCGGGGGGAGTGGGTGCTGTAATCATTGACAACGCACCCGACTTGATGACGTCAGAAGGCTGCAAAGACCTGTTCAACGAAAGCGTTGATGCTTACTCAGTTTTTAGTTACACGAATCGAATACATTTTACAAATTCTGTTTTTAAGCATAACGTCGGAAAGTACTCTGGGGCGCTGTTGATATTTAATGGCCTAACTACATTCACCAACTGTACTTTCATTGATAACTTTGCTGAATTTCGAGCGGATCATCTAAGCATTGGCGGAGGGTCGGGCGGTGTTAAAATCTCTAACTGCACATTTCGACAAGAGAAAGAAACTTCGCCTCTTTTATCTGGACGGAGTAACAGCAGTCAGTCTTTCTTGTACAGCGGTACTGCAGGAACTCTGGTTGTGGAAGACACGCTGATGGATTTCATGCCCGCTCTGAAGGAAGTGTATCTTGTAGAAGTTGTTAATGGAGGTCACGTGGTCTTTGCCAACAGTTCGTCCATGCTGTGTCCTGTTGGAAGCCGGTTATACGTGGATAACTACTCACATGGAATTGTCACCAGATCCCTGCAGAGTGAGGATAGCTGCGCTTTAGATGTCAAGATGTACAGCATATATTGTGAAAGTTGTCCCGTCGGGTTTTATAGCCTACAGCGCGGACTTTTAAACGGTACTCATGTGAAGAAAGATTTCAAATGCCTCCCCTGCCCCTTTGGAGCAGATTGTTCATCGACAAGTAATATTGTAAATCGCCCGCACTTTTGGGGTTCATTAGTGAAGCAAGAGCCTCCAACATTACAATTTTACATCTGTCCTCTCGACTATTGTGACACGCCCAAGGATTCTGAGCCTTCAATTTATAATGGTTGCCATGGCCATCGTTCTGGTGTTCTCTGCGGCGCATGCGCTGAAGGATATAGCGAGACACTCTTTTCCACTGAGTGCAGGCGCAATAAAGACTGCAACGACACGTGGTTTTGGCCAGCGGCAATTTTGTACACTATGTTCGTGGCTATTTTCTTTGTAACCAAGCCTCCTATTGTTCCCTTTCTGGTGTCACATATCTTTTGGTTTAGGAAGACCAAAAGCGAAGTAAGCTTAAATAAGGAAAGTTCGGAAGAAAATAATCTTACAGAGAAAGACAGTAATAATGAAACGTCGGCAGATGAGGGTTATCTTAAAGTCGTATTTTACTTTTATCAAGTTGCAAATTTGCTGTTTACATCTACGACGGGACAAACAATTGAAGGTCACTTTTTAGTTCCCTTCATGGCCATTTTTAATTTTCAGGTGCGCACATCTTCACGCGGCTTTGGCTGTCCATTCCCAGGACTAACAGTTGTCACTAAAGAGTTGTTTTTAATATCCGGGGTCCTTGTTGTAGTGCTGTGTGTGTTCTTGATTTACGGTGCTCGGCAACTGTGGGCCAAGATGCATCAATACCGTCATCCATCGCTCGCACCTCATCTATCCGCAGCGACAGAAGTGGTTTTACTTGGATACGCGTCCTTAGCAACGAGCGCGTTTAAACTCCTCACTATGCAACGAGTAGGGCCTGAAAATGAGCTCCGCCTGTTTTTTGATGGTAACATAGTGCTTTTCACGTGGTGGCAGTATATCTTGCTTGCTTTCGTCATCGTTTACGTCATACCATTTGTTGGCCTTCTGTTCTGGGGAGCCAATTGGCTGAACGAAAAATGCATCACGGCCCGAGAATTTCTCATCGCCTCTGTCGTTCCCCTACCCTTCCTGTTTTACTGGGCCATTTGGCGAAGAAAACGAAATTGTGACTCCAATGAAAGACTACAACAGAACGAAGAGCGCGTAGCAGTTATGAAAGTTCTTTACGGCCCGTTCCGACTACCAAGTGCTAAGCAGAAAGGCACTCTTCACTGGGAGAGTGTTCTGATCGCTCGCCGCCTTATCTTAATTATTCTGTTTGCTTTTTTCAGCAATGTAAGTCTTCGACTTTTGCTGTCAACAATGGTTTGTGTTTTCGCAGCCGTTCATCACGTCCTGTGGAATCCTTACAAGGATAACACCGCCAACAGATTGGAAACAGCGTCCCTTGTAACCCTGGTGATCTTTGGCCTGTTTAACACTGTGCACGCTACCTTCATAACATCCGGAGTGCGTTTCTGGGGTCCAATCAAAACATACGTCATCGCGTTAAACTGGATCCAAGCATGTCTGTTACTGCTTCTACCGCTGGCATTAATAATAGCAGTAATCTTTGCCGTTTTGTCTCAAGTTGTTCGCGCTGTGTACGAATTAGGAATGCTGTTTCGCCCATATTTTTTACATGCCAAACGGCATAAGAGTTCTTCTGTGATTTCCAAGAGAAAATCGTTTGAAAATTCCAACAAAGGTTCGCTGTTTTCCGACGCTGATCCTGTGGAGGACCCGGATGAAGGTTCGGTGCGTGAAATGGCTGAAAGAACTTTATCTCGCCGTGAGGGTATTGGTAATGATATTTGCGATGATGACGATAATGAACCGCAATAAAGATGATTTCAGTTTAACAGACCTGTATAAACTATAAAGCGGCTGCTTCTTAATGCGGCAAAATCGACTAAATGAAGCTTGCAAATGTCTGCAAGTAACATTGAATTTAGAGAATAGATTGAAAGAAGTAATTTTTCGCGCCCCAGGTCTTCGCTCGCCTCCCGTGCTTTCGCAGACTGCAGACGGAGAACTTTTTTCGGGATTATGACGTGTTGTTTGCAATTGGTGTTTTGCACGCCGGCCATGTTGGGGTTCAGAACAATGAAATTGTCATCCTTTGGCCAGAAGCCACGCAGCTCTTTGCAACCTCTAATTTCATTGGACCTGGGTATCACGCAGCTCTATTGTTTTCAGGGCTAGGGTCCATTGTGTTGTTTGTTCTATTGTTTTCTCAGCCAATCAGAGAAGACCTTGTAAGAGCTGCGTACCGCCCCAACATCGCCGACGTGTAAACCACCTCCATTTGGTAATTTGTTAGTTATAGTTGTCTCTGCCGTTGACCAGTTAAAGTTTAGGACAGGAGGTAATGGACATATTGCGAATTGACAGCAGTCTTGGTACAGAATGGATTACCATCAAAAGTTATAAACATGTACGCTGAACTCGCCGTTTTAATATAAACTTCCTGGCCGCAATTGTGGGAGGCATACTACATGGTTGGTGCCCAGTTTTGGACCAAAATTCAAGCTCTGATTTGTCTTCACGTGTAGCTTGAAATTAGCTTTTGAAAATCTTTTGAACAAAGAAATGAAATCCGGGATTAAGTTTTATTCCAGGGTTAGCTTTCGAACAACAGGGTTCTTATTTGCCATACAGAAAGTCATACTGATCATACTGGATATCAAGCATAATAGGACGAAAAACAATTTTATTATTCTTAACATTATCAGAGTTGCATTTTAGCCACGCGCACTACCATTTGAGTTTTCCCTTTCAAACATAATAGTATACCCCAGTATGAAATACATACTTATCAATTTAAAATTAGTATAAGAGCGGTTTTCAATTGAGTGTCGAAAGTAATAGGCCACTCCTAAAAATACTTTTATAAAAAACATAAAAATATTTTATGTGCAGGCTCAGCCTCACCGGGGTGTAATTATTCAAGTCTACTTTGTTAGAATGGCACAATGGCATTCAGAGTACATGTAGGAACGCTAGGACGTAACATTGTGTGTTCGTATACAAATGTACACCGTATGCAAATTGCCAAGAAGTTGAAGCATAGCACGTGCAGCTCGTGCTAAAAATAATAGAAATTGGAAAAATCAGGCTTACTTCAAGCACCACCCAAACCTGCACTTCAAAGAGTATTATGGTATTTTTCGCCTTTTTCGAAGTGGCCTATTGCGTGATTGCTTTAGTTTTGTATTGCTACGCTTTGTGATTGGCTAAAAAATCTCGCGCCATTTTCTCAGCGAATCAAAAGTAAAACCAAAACCAATCGTGACTTGGTCGCACGCGTTTTCCCGCGCTTGGCGCCGGCCACTTGTATTTGCTTCGAGTTCTGATTGGTTCAACGGATTGTCTGCGTCTGCTGTGATTGGCCAGAGTAATTACTTTGGTTTTAATTTTACGACACTCGAGTGAAGACCGGTCTGTGTGTGCATAATCAACTATTCCGTTGATGTAAAAAAGACAAACGTGCATGTACTTTAATACTTGTAGTAATGATGGCGAATATTTAAAATCTCGCATGACTATACTCTACATAGCCTAAATTCCATCATGTCCATGATTGGGTGACCGCAAATATCCGTAAGCAAGATTCCTTAATGCATGGTTCAATAGTCCTTTTCCGAGTATTTGCATGTGAATGAAAACTCTTTTTCATATGAAAGGTTGTGCACCTAGCCTCGCTTAGATAGAGAGGCTAAAGGCAACTCGGAAATGACCTATTGAAGCTGTTACCACCCCCCCCCCCCCCCGGCACACCCCCGGGGATTTGCCAATTTTTTTTTTTCAGTTGACGTTCTATTCCCCACCCCTGGGCAAAGAGCTTCGTTTTACAAGAAGATTTCAATAATTATTTCTGTATTTTAATGCTTTTGAAGTAGAGCAAATAAACTCTTTTAAAAGATAAACACTAAAATTTCCTGTAAAGAATGCCGACTTACATGTCCACGCGGTCGTTTATAGACGCCATTGTTTTTCATAACCCACAAGTCTTTGCGCGAGTAGTTATTTTGATTTGTCCCGCCCCCCTACCCACGGGACAAGAATGCTTGACAAAATTCCCAATCCCCGGGCCAGAAGGACCGGATTTGTCCCAGCGATTGGGGGGGGGGGGGGGGGGGGGGGGGAGTGGGGCGGAGAAGAATGGTAACAGCTATAATTGAACCAAGCATAATAACGGGAGTTTTCTTTTTTTCTTTTTGTTTAGATTTTACTGTATTAATACTTTGCCAGGAATTCAACTCCTGTCCGTGCCTGGAACGCAAGGTGGAATGTGACATAATATGACCGTAAATAAAGCGGAATTCGCAATGTCACCAATATTTTTCTGCTTCTTGGTCAAAACTGTAATCAAACTATACCAAGTATAAATACTTTAAATGTTCCCAGAGCAGTAAGAGGAAGTCATCAAACGGTACAACAGTTCTCTGCTTGGATTCATAGTAAAGAGCGAATTTTCCTATTTAAAACCTAGTGTCTTCTACTTTCGGCAAATTATTCTATCTGAGTACAGAACTTAATTCAACATTGATGTGAACAAGTTATAATTATTTCCTAAGCTGCACGATCAGTTCATTTGACATAATTTTCAACAATCTACCTATCCATTGGATAACTATTTTTTAGATCTTGAAACGTTTCTATTCGGCTTGAGATGAATTGGTCTTGATTGTTGTGGAACGTAGGATGTCAGTGTAGACGTCACATCATTGTGTGCCCAGCTATAAGATAATACATTTATCCTGAAAAACGTCAAAATTGTAATGTTAGAATCACAGAAATGCAGTAATCACAGGCTGAGGCACATAGCAATTACAATCAGGAACACCCACCAAATTCTATTGTAGGGGTCATCCACTAGATTAGCCAGGGGTCATCCACTAGATTAGCCAGGGGTCATCCACTAGATTAGCCTTTGCTATTTGGATGATCCCAACTCACTCTCTATTTTTTGTTACATTTTTCTTTTATTCCTTAGCTGTACTTGTGTTTAGTTGCCTATGTAAATTTTACCTATATGTCATGTAAAACTGAGCTGAGTTGAATAAAATTAATCATCTTGTCTTGTCTTGTCTTGTCCAAAGGCTTTTGAAAGGCTTGTAATGTGCATGCCTGTATTCTCAATGCATAATACCTGATGCACGCATCTGAATTGGACTTTGGTGGAAAAACTAGGTAGCTGTGAAGCACCATGCTTCTACATTTTGACTACGGAATATACGGGGACAATCTAGCCTCCTAATAATGGGCTGTATATATTCTTCAAAAAGGCATGGGATAAATTGACTTACATTGGAGTCTTCTCTCTGCTGTTGTGTTGGTTGTGCAGGAACACCACTTGATCTTGTCTGAGATGCACGAACTTGTTGAGGTCGTCTCTGTTGTTGTTGTTGTTGTTGTCTTCGTTCTTCTTCTTGAAGCTGCATTGCTAACTGAAGACTGTGGAGATAACAGTGTGAGAGTTTTCAAGTTTGCATTGTAGCGAGTAAAAAATATGAATTAACTTTACCCTTACAGTTCTTAGTCTCTGATGCAGCCGTTATTCACCACATAATGCTTTGTGGGAAGAAAGGTTTTGTACGTAGACATGTACAAGGTGACAAGCAGTAGGCTGGGGTCAAGAAAATAGGAAAAGAGGAAAGTTTGAATAGAAAATAGAAAAAAGAAGAAACATTTTCAAAAAGGTGAAATAAAATAGGATGTCTTATGAAGTCATAAGAGTCATCTAGCGTCGGTGATATGTTAGACCAGTTGAGCTGGGAATCGCTAGAGAGCAGAAGGAGGGCCATGAGGCTATGTATGATGTTCAAAATTCACCACAATCTTGTTGCTCCAGATGGGTTGGATAGAATGGAACCAATGCAAAGGAAGAGCAGGCACTGTAATTCTTTGAGTTACAAAGTCCCAAGATCAAAAACGAACTTCCATCTCTACTCCTATTTCCCAAGAACGATCAGAGATTGGAACAGTCTTCCAGACGATGTAGTGCAAGCATCGACCTTGGCCTCCTTTAAACAGAGGCTTGCCAGTCTTGATTACTAGACATGACCACTCCTTTCTATTTATTGATTTGTTATTAAGTTTTACTGCTATTATTGTGAATGTACATTTTTAACGCTTGCGAAAATCTTCAGAAGTGAAGGAGGCAAGTTTAATGGAAGAAGAAGAAGAAGTGCAAACCCAACAACACAGCCCAGAAACATCCTACAATGTAATTTTAAATATATTTCCCAGCTGTTTTCTTCACGTTGGCATGAGATGAGATGCCTTTTCCTGCATTTTGTAGGACAAAGGAGCATCTTTCAGTTGCCTTAAGGTGGCCTAACAAGTTATTCATCATTATTTCAAACTCCCTTCAAACAGCCTACCCTGTGATATGAGAGAAATGAAATCTCTAAGTCAATTTAAACGTTCAGCTTATCTGAATTTTTAATTTAAACTACACACGGCATTCATGAAAAACAGGTTATTTAGATTAATTGTAGTTAGCTTTGTAATTTGTTTAGGCTAGTTAGGTTAGCTAGGTTAGGTTCCTGATGATTTTACCGTGTTTAAATAAAGATTTACATTACATTACAAACTACCAAAGCCTTGTTTACTTACTCAGACCACTCTTGATCAGTCTGGGCACTCTGCTGTGTAGGTGCGTGGCTGGGTTGGGGCTGAGGTGGAGCAGGTTCTCCAGAGTATGCATGTGTCTGAGGCCCTCTCGTAGCATGACTCTGCTCTTCCTGAAGACTCAATGCTACAAGGTAGCTACAAGAAACAAGAAAAATTCTGGTTAATTTTTTAAGAGCATAAATTTTATCAGCTGAAAACAATTAAGTGGCTGGGTGCACACAGGGCCTATGCCAAATTTTGACATTTGTCACTTTTGACTTGCAAATTGAATTTTGGGTATGCCCTAAGGAAGAAACATGGTTGTACCAACACACACCAAAAAAATGGAGGAACCAAGCAAATGCGAAACTAGCATTCCTGTACATGTATTAATGTTACAGCCGACTATCCCCAGTCTTTCTCCTTGCGCAGTATTGTACCCCACCATAATGTGAAATTTCACATTTCAGAGAGCTAAAACAAGGAGAATTTTGAAAAATCAAGATAAAAGAACATTTTTATTTTCTCATCAGAACACCATAATTATACAGTACATCCCATCAAGCAAATAAAAGGCCTATGGGGTGGAATGGGGATGCAGAACTAACAGTTGATTTTTGCAAATTAAAGTACATTATTGAGTGTAAAATCTCTAAAAATAGAACATGTTTTCTCCTAATCAATTGTGTGATTTTAAATGATTTAATGCTCAACATTTAGACATCAATAACACAGAGTTGCATCTCAAAATAAAATAACGTAACCAGTTGAGTAGTTTTAATTTGAATAGTCTAGGTTTGAGATAATCAAGCTTGAGAGAGAGGCCTTTACTTACTCTTGATCCTCTTGTGATAGCTGTTGATCAAGTGGCACATGCTCGGGTTGTGGTGCACTGTGTACCACAGGAAGAGTTCTGAACTCTGCATCCACAAAATAGCTGTCACCATCAACATTAGTTAATGACTCCCAGATGACACGATCTTCTGTGAGAAATCCCTGATCTGTAACCAGCAGAAAAAGCTCATCCTAGAAAAGATGACTGCCTTATCAGTTATGGTAAAAAAAAAAAAACTAATAGTATTTAAACTTTCCTTAATATTGTAATACATTTTCTATATTCAAGGACAAATTTGACCAGAAGTATTTTTACAGGAAAGATTGAGGTGATGGGAAACAGGGGGGCTGGAAACTAGGGGCACTTACCATAAATTGTCAAAACAGGCTGGCCGGACGAGTCAGTTTGTAAATAAAATGTGCCTTTATGATGACCTGTTCCTACAAGTAGGTCATAATGATAAACACTATTTTAGTTTACAAATTGACTGGTCCAGCCAGCCCGTTATGACAAATAATGGCACAATATTTACAAAATAACCCGGGCCTGGCCAGCCAGTTTGGACAAATGGAAAATGCCCTAGGAGAATAGGGTTCACTAGCCTCCCCCCCCCCCCCCCCTGGATGGGATGCAAAACAATGGAATATGAGACTCAGGATGTGAATCAATGGAAAGCTAGAGAGAAGAACTACTGTTAGCAAGGTCCTGTTCATTCCACAGAGCAAGAGACTGATACCTTGTGCTTATGAAAGGTGCTAAAGTGGTTATTTCTAAAGAATACACATAGTTGACCATCTTCTAAACGTGAGTTCAGTTCACACAAGCCGTGGTATGTCAGTTGGCTGGCTGTCTGCTCAAGGAATGCTTCACCAATCAAACCTACAGAAAAAAAAACACGACCATGATAAATTATGTCTAAGAAGCTAACATCATCATAATATTATCTACAGTGTATGGTTAAAATATGATAAAACATATTATAATGCATTTTAACATGACCAATCAATTGACATATTGCAGTACAGTTGAACCTACATAATACAGACACCGAAGGGACAGAGCAAAGTGTCCGTATTAGAGAGGTGTCCGTATTATAGAGGTCACCACAATGACGTCACTTTTAAGACTCACAGGCAGTTTTGGTTCAGTAACTAAAAACAGGCCCACACTCGTCTTTTAACTGCATCTATACTGATTAATATACAGCATTGAGACACCCAAGTCTATCAGTAGCATACTACATTGCATGATTCTCAGCTACACTGAATGCATACGAATCTGACGAATCACTGTTTTAAAACGAAACAAACTACAATGCAATGCTGTATGTGAAAAAGCAATATAAAATACAATTCTGAAAATGTCTAAAAATCAATATATATTTGTAACCACAAACACGAAATTGTATTTACTTACTCAAACTATCATCACCTGATCACCGGAGTGTCCGTAATAACGCGGTTAAGTTTATATGAATTTGCTCTCTAATGCCGAGATTTAGCGTCCGTTGTCCGTATTAGAGAGGGTCCGTATTATACAGTAGAGGTCTTTTTTAACCCTATTCAGCCTGGGCTTGTTTTGAGTTTCTGAGCCTGGGGGGGGGGGCTATGATGAAATAATGAAAATATAATATATGAAACCTAGAGGGAACATAGTACGTCCAAAACTGTCTCCTTTGCGGTCCGCACAATGGAACGATGATGTCATATGACGTCGTTATTAGGTAATTAGTTATGCGGCCGCCATCTTGAATTTCTGAATTTTTTTAAAACCTCTTAAAAACCGTCCAAATTCACCCAAAATTTATGAAAACCAATGACGTAAAAATACAAAATGACGTAAAAATACAAAAGTTATACCAATAAACATTGTATTTCTTCATTCAAAGGTATAAATATGCAAATTTCAAAAAACATGGCTGTCAAAATCTGGTTGCCATGGAAACATCAAGTCACGTGATCAAAAAATTGTCATATGAAATTGTTGCCAGATAAATTTTAGGAAAAGTCACAAGGTTTGATGGCGTTTGAATACATATTAAAGAAGTTATGAATGTTGAAAGTTAGCGCGGGCACTTTGTGCCCCCCCCCCCCCCCCCCCCCAGGCCGAATAGGGTTAAAGAAAATATGTGAGAATTTTGTTGGGACATAGGAAACTGTCCGTAATAGAGAGGTGTCCGTATTAGAGAGGTGTCCGTAATAGAGAGGTTCGACTGTACTAGTTTCAGTTCAAATCCTGTAGAGGCCTGAAAAAATTTTAGGTTCTAATTCAAAATTGTGACTCCTTCAGTTAATGCATGCATTGATCTTTTTCTGCTGCAGTTCATGATTCTATTTCATATACAAATGATCACAATCTAAGTTCTATTGACTGCTATACCCTGAGCATTTACTAACATCCCCTTGACTTTAAGAACCTATAAGGACTTGAACTATGAGGCAGGGAATAGAAAGTGAATATGTGAATATAAAGTAATAATTAAGAGTATGGCAAAAATATTATTTTTTACCTTCAGACACTAGCTGGCTTTCTGCAGCATCTTGTTTGCTTGCAATTATTTTCTCCACTAATTGATTGTAGCTGAGACTACCTACAGCAGAGGCAATGTCAGTGTTCTGTGGATCAACAAGCCAACCATGATACAATCCAATGGACAAAAGATCAAACACTATACACTCTGGGGTGAACTCAAAGTCTGAAACTCTGTAAAACAACAGTGTACAAATGTCAAATTAAGAATACATTAAAACTTTTCTCCTCAGTTATTATCTGTAAGTAATAAAACTGGAAAAAGAGTTGAACCGGTCCATGATGAAAATCATACCACAAGGTCAATAGTTTACACTGTATATTAGTATTAGTGAAATACATGCACATGTATGTTGTAATATACATGTAAGGAAATTAACAGGGGTTTTCAAAAAAAATATGATGTCTTTAAGATTAGAACACATGTTTCGCAGAAGCTAATCTCTCATCTTCAGTTTTGTTGCAATAACCATTACATTTGATTGATGTTATATATAATATATACTGTATAAGAAAAAAGACAATAGATACACACACGTAAATAGTCAGAATAACCATAGGCGTACGGGCAATTTTTTGCCAGGGGGGCGGTGAACCATTTGCCCAAAAAATTCTCGCAAGTTGCCCAAATTTTTACGAAACACTCGAAAAGAAACGAGGGTCATACGATGTACTAACATAGGCCTACATATGAAGTGAAATATTGTTACATATGAATCTATCATATGAGCTCATAAAACACGTTAAAAGAAATAGCTGTCTCTGCCATTTCGACGGTCAAAGATATCAATGATACGATCCATGTCATTGTTGACTACAGAGTTGGCATATGCCCTTTCAATGTTAATAAGTGCGATGTTACTGACTGCAGGTAAGTTTTCAATCTGCGCAACGCACTGAATGATCGTTCTGCAGAACATGATGTAGCAGGTATCACTGCAAGGATATGTACCACATTAGAAAACTTTGGAAACATATCTAGATCATTCTCGTGCATTGTCTCCAGCATTTCTGAAACAGTCATGTAGCCTAATCCGCGCACTCGACGAAAACTCGCATACATTTTCTGTTCGGCTTCCAGAATCTCGCCGTCGATTTTGTAAAATTTAGCAACGCGGGAGAAGCTTTCTTTATCAGGTGTTTCAGTGTGACAGATATTTCCCAAAGCACAGAGTATTTCCTGGTCATTTCCGCTTAACCTGACCTTAAGCTCGGACAACACCTTGTCGATGGATGCATAGTAAGTGTTAATACGATGGTGCGATTCCGGTGTCAGCTGCGTTTGTCGTTGCGCTTGTTCACCTACAAGGGCTTGAAGGCGGCGCGATGGCGTTTGTCTGGGTGCCCTGGCTTCTCGTAATTCAAACTGAGAATCGGTCAACCACTTCTTCATTTTCAGACCCATTGCTGATGCTATCTGCTATACGCTGTTGAAACTTTCTTCACTCCGACACTGGCATAGGGTCTGAACAAATTTCTACGAGCGGAGATGACGTCGACCGTATTCCCCTGAAGATATCGGCACAGACTATTAGTGTTGCTTAGGATTACTTTCAGCACACACAGTCCGTAGATAAACTCCAAGTCACAAGCAAATGGCGGTCAATAAGGCTCTGCTCTCAGAGTAGGTTTTCGGATCTTTGTCTGAAGACAGTGTGAGCAGGGCTTTTACAACGCCTTCAGGTTAAAAAAAATATCTATCTCTTCGAAAAAAAACATGGAAACTTCTTTAAAAACTGGCTTTGCCCAAATTTCTCTTGCTGCCCAAAAAATCTGAGTTGCCCAAAATTTTGGGGGGCTGCAGCACCCCCAGCCCCCCCGGCCCGTACGCCTATGCTGCAAGATTATAAAACTTGAACTATCGTATTTATTATGTAAAGAATACATAAAAGGAAATGTCAGAGGTTATCCCTATCGAGGACGCTCCCTACAGTACATAAACATAAAATAAATTATAATACAATATAAAATTTAGGAATGATTAACAATTGGCTAAAAAATTTTCGAAAATTTTACAATACTTTCTAAGTTTACTTCAAAAAATACTAAAATCCTGTTCATCCACTATCTCTTTAGGAAACTTGTGTTCCACTGTTTAATAATTCTAACAAAGAATGAGTGCAAAAAAAAGTTTATTCTAGCTAATGGCCGAGATGACATGAATAAAGAAAAAATATAGAGCTTTCATACTTTGGTGCTTCACACTGCAATTCAACATTTACACCATATACCTACTTTACTGTTAGTTTTTTTTGTCACCAATATAAGACAAAAGATTCAAAAGGCAATGAATAATACCCACACCACAATACACCTTCTGATGAACAATGACCTCTGCAACACCAAAGTTAATACTTGTATCATCAAAATGTCTACCTACCCAGTAAATTTTACATTAACATCTAATCCTGTTTGTAACTTGTTCATGATTGCAATGGCGTCATGCATGTTTTGTTCATAGTTAAGTTGGGCTCCCTCTGACAATCGCTGTATGATTAACAAAAAAAATAGAATTGCTCAGGGGTGGAAAGTAACTTGAATTTGACAGCATTCGTTATTTGGGCGGGAGAATTTTAGAACTGAATCAAAAAATGTACAATTTATACACTCGCCTGGGTAAGTGGGCAAGTGCTAATTTCCATTGCTGCTGCTTGGTTTTCTAAATTTTGCTTTAATTCTGTCTGGTTAAGATTGACTAAGATTCATAATACTATTAATGAGCATTCCAAGCTTTACTTTTTTTAGTTGTGTTTTGGTGACCTCTTCTGATAAAAAGGTCGCTAACCATAACATTTTGGTCACAGATCTAAAATTGCATTCTTTTTCTATGGTAGACATGTTGCAGGTAAAATCTGTTCTCTGGTTGAATCAGTATTCAATTTAGGTCCAGTATTCAATCTAGGTATTAAGCTAACCCTAGCCTTAACACAGAGCTAACCATCACCCCCAGCACAAAGATACCTGTAGCCAGTGATGTGATGGTAATAACTTTGTGTTAGGGTTAGCTTGCATAAGCTACATTGAATACTGGGAACACATTCAACCTAGATTGAATAGATTGAATACAGACACATTATACAGTCATGTTATATGAGGTATTATTTGGCTGACAATTTTGAGCCTAAATGATCAGAATGGCAGCTACATGATGGTATTCAAATGATAGTAAATTATTTTTTGTGTCAATGTTTGTCCATTTGTAATTTTGTCAAGATCTCAAAATAACAACATTAACGGCTTAACCAAATCACCCCCGGAATACAGGTTGCCAAATTTGCTACTTTTGTGGCAATTTTAGTCACCATAATTTATTTCTTCCCAGCATGGCAACCAAATCAGTCGCAGCTTGGTGCACTGTTAATGAATAATCCATCTGGGAAAATCTTGAAGAGAAATGAATGTCTCATGCATTGTTCAGTGGTTAATACGTATTTCTACAATGTACATGCAAGTTTACATGAACATCATAAAGAGAAATATTATTATGCACTTACAGTGTATTTGTTTCATGCACTATTTACATTAAAGCAGATACAGTTGACCATCCAACGGCCACCTCTCTACACCTCTACACTTGTTTCTACTTCTTATTCATTCACTCAAATCCCCTAATTAAGAACCTACCCATACGGTCACCTCTCTACATTGGCCAAACAATTCTATCCAAAGATGGCTACTGTGGAGAGGTGTGATTGTAGTCTATCTGGACACATAATCAGTCATGTTGTGCTCATCTTTCCACAGATGAACTATAACAATGTGTAAGGGCCAGGCTAAACTACACCTGTACATGTAGGAAACATTGTAAATCAGTTGCAAAAACATTGTTCCTTTTAATATGGCTAAACTGGAAAACATTTTGTTTTGGAAGCAAAATTTGAGTCTGAGAAGCAAGAATTCTTTTTGACTTCAGTCAATAATATTTCCTTGCATCCAGGAAGCAAGATTTGTGTATGCGATCTAAGTTTCTTGCATGACTAAACTGGGAAACATTTGCATTCACAACGATGTTTCTGAAACAATGTTTCCTATTTAACAAAGCCCTAAGACATTTATAATAACAAGTCCAACTGAACAATGCTTGTCCCAGATGAGTATTTGGATCATGCATCAACTATTATTCACTATCAGTAGAATCAATCAACAGAAATAAGTTTCTTCTATTAAATCAAATGATCCACATACTTTGGGTGATTCCTCTAAAATGCAATCGCCTATATACTCCATGAGCTGTCCTGAAGTTATAATCTCCTGCAACGATGAAATACTGATTCGTCTCTGCAACAACAGAACATTTACAATTGCCAGCAGGGGACAGGGACCATTGTCATTCTGTGTTATAATTGGAGTGTTTATTCCCTTCCACTTAATCCACTTGATGTGATAAAGTGACTCCTCCAGAACTTGCTGTTGGGGCTCAGTTGCAGATTCAGCACTTCCTGTTTTCTCCTTGTTTCCTTTAGCCTCTGAACCTTCATCCACATGAGTAGCTGGTTCTGAAGTTAATCCTATGTCACTTGTTTTACCATCATCACCTTGAGTTGAACTATCAGTTACCTGAGATAAATTGAAGTTCAACTCTTCACTTGTTGTGGGAAGCTCAGTAGCGCTGCCAGTATTTATCGATAATTGCAAGATACCTTGCGTTGTGTCTTCCTGATTACTCGACATGTCTTTCTCAGTGCCAGAATCGTTGTCACTTTGTGCACTTGTTTCATTCACATCTTTATCCTGACTGTTCATTTCCTTACACTGAACTGTTCCAACTTGTTCTGTTAATACTGAATCACCGTTACCTTTTTCCACAGGCGGATAATTTTGTTCAGCTGACGTTGCATCCGTAATTTCGTCACTTGCTTTCTTGTCGCTCGCCTGTGAGCCAGATTCTTTCACCAAGGTTTCGCTTGAACTGTCACGAATCTCTCCCGTACCTTGTGTCTCTGTTTCGTCAATTGACATTGTGGAGCTTGCTGCGCTAGCTGGAGTATCGTTTAAAAATTCATCACGATTCGGCGCTAAATTTCCAGTTAGATCTTCCATGTTTAACACTAGTTAGGTATGCAACACAATACCGAGCGATGAAAATTTTGGAGAATGATTTCGATGATTTTCACACCTCTTCGATCGTCAGCCGAGTCACAAAGCTGCTGAAAGCTGTCTTGTTGAGGTATATTGCTTCCAAGGAAGGCAGAAGGCTTCTTCTATCTTTTCTTAAGTAGTCTTTTGGACTGGAGCTTCGTTGCAAGCCGTATGATTCCACCAACAGAGGTTAAATAAGATTGACGTTCGAGGTTTTCAGTCCTTTTGCTTTTCAGGTTGTTTATGGCCGTGATATTGATACCAATGCTACATTTCCTTTATAAAAAAATGGCCACCAAAATTTAGGAAAATAACCATATCAAAGAATTTTGGTTACACGATTCAATGACATTTCTGAATTTCAGATGAATCGAATAAAAAATGAATAATTTACAGCGTGATTTTAAATAACAGGTCATCTCCAAATAAATCCGCCATATTTTACCGAAGCGTATACCACAAGGCTTTGCGACTTGGGCTTCTTGGAAAGAAGCACTCTTAGCTCTCTATGTAAAACTACACGAAAAGTTCAGTAGGCCGCCATCTTGGATGCCGAGAGGATCCCGAGCACGAGTTTGAAATGTTTTGGCGAATTATAATTTCAGCTGAAAATTTGCATTTTAGGGAAATATTTATGAGCGCAAACTGGATAATTCAGAAACTTATGGTCTCAAGCAAGCCACTTTATTGATATTAGCTGTTGTTTAGCGACAAGACATCAGATTCTGCACGCGACTTTTGCAGTTCGCCTTGGAATGAATTGTTTCTTGGCGGGAAAAGAAATGCAAGTTTGTGATTGCTCTGGAGTCAAAGTGTGGGAATCACGACTCAAGAGTCATTGACGTGGAAACGGAACAGTTTTCTTTAGCAACGAAAGAATCCTGCTGTTAAATAACGTTCGCTGATTTACCACGCATCCCGTTCAATCAGAGAGATAGTTATTGGAAAATGTCGCTGAAACATTTTCACTTGTTGTGCTTTCGAGCAGTGTTTGTTTGTTGTTTGCTTTTGTTGCTAGCAAGAGACGTTCAGAATTTCCCGAGCCATGGTAGTAATAATTACTTAGGATATCAGTACTGGAACAGCCGTTATAACTTGGGTTATCCAACCGACTGGGATGGATTTTGGAATTTTTACAGTGATGGAAGAAGGGAATACACGCGTGCTAATTCCGAAATTCAAGGAAATCAATGTAGTGGCGGCTGTGCTTGCTCCAACAGCGACATGAAAGTCACTTGTACTGGAAGTCCAACATCACTGTAAGTGGTTTGTTCATTGTTTGTAAATGTTAGTTTTATGTCAGTTGCTCTGCTCTTTTCCTTGTGTTTAATACAGATTGTATGGTTGCATTTGTTTTAGCAGGCTAAAGTGAATTTATTGAAACTTGTTAATAGTACCAGCTCTGCTGGGCGTCAAGCTGGTTTTTGATGATACAGTTTAAGTGCTTCACTATTGTGTTAATAATTTTTGTACTACACCGTTTAAAGCCTACATGTGGTTTTACAGTGTAGCACATATTACATATGTAAGAAAAACTTTTTAAGTGTCCTGATTTTTTATAGTAGTTCATGATAAATAAAAATTATTCCATTTAATTTATTAGCTAGACCCTGGTTATTTAGATCAACAAAATAAAAATTATTTTTACTGATTATAATCACACAAATACAATTTGACATTTTAAAGTCTATGGACTTTTCTGTACTCAAAATTTCATATCAAATACTTGATACTTGTACATACAGCTAGTGTATAAATTTGTATTCAAAATATGAGATCAAAATTTGGAAGAGAAGACAATAAGTCATAGAAATTTCAAGAAAAATGGAAAGTAATTCTTGATGAACTTATTTACGCATGTAGTTTAATGATGTCATTGTGCACTGCCTGCATTGATGGCATTCAAATAAATTGTTTTTCTGGTTTAATGCAGTGTGCTTTGCTTTTACAGAACCATAAGGAATAGGGTGATACAATATCTCAATCCAGAAGACTTGAAAGACACACTTGTAGACATGTAAGTATAAAATAAAAAGATTCAAAATCACAAATTGAAGCCAAGGAGTCTTAAGGCCCGGACACACAGTGTTAAGCCACAGACACACAGTCTCAAGGCCTGGACACACAGTCTCAAGGCCCGGACACACAGTCTCAAGGCCCAGGCCCAGACACACAGTCTTAAGACCTGGACACAGTCTTAAGGCCCAGACACACAGTCTTAAGTCCCAAACACACACAGTCTTAAGGCCCGGACACACAGTCTCAAGGCCCAGACACATGGTGAAACTTTTCTTGCAACGATGCATGCAACAAGATTTTTAGGGGCTGTCACATGATGCAGTTTGTTGCATGCAACATCCAGGGCTGGAAATAATTTTGGGACGTCCACCGGTCAAGATGACCGGCCAAATAAATTTTCAGGGTGTTCATTAGGCATCGGAGATCGGAGAATTCTCCGCCTACTACGCAGAATTCTCCGGCTAAAATTCGATGGCAATATGTAGCTATCTTTGCTCTTTCATAATATTCTCCTGCTATTTTACACTATTCTCCTGCTACTACAATTCTTAATGAAAACCCTGAATTTTAGCTCGGTCATACTTCATTTCTGGCCGGTCAAGTATAACGAATTTAATTTGCCACAAGTACACAATACGACCCCCCTCGTCACGGTCATGCGGTCACAAATGGAAACACAACTGAGGCTGCCGGCGGTATGTATGCGGAAGCATCCCGCGCCGGTCACTGCCGCAGTGCTACCGGGTGCTCGCTTACGGCAGTTACGGGGTAGTTACGGTTATATAGAAACCAGGCTTATGATATAACGTTACGGAAACTTTACGATAACGGCTTGGTAGCTTTGCGATAACTATACGGTAGCTTTCATAGCTATACGGTAGTTTTACGAGGACTTAACGATAATGTTACAGTAACCGTAACCGTTCACGATAACTTTACAGTAGCTTTCATAACTATACGGTAGTTTTACGGGAACTTTACAATACAGTAAAAACCCGCAAGTAAGAACCTACATTTTTTAGAGTTAGCCTAAACAGGTTCTTGTTTAAAATATGGTAGTTAACACAATTTTAGGCTATCTAGGTTCTTAAATAGGTTCTTATTTCTGTGTAACAACAAATAAAATCCAGCTACAAGATACATGTAAAATGGTAATCAGCCTATTTTTCAGTCACCCCACGCACCCCTCCCCCCTCAATAACACCCTATTACATTAATTGATTTATCTGCACAGCAATGGCAAGCTCCTATTTTTCCAAACAGGATTCTTACCCAGCTCTGCATCACTAAATGATGATTTTTGAAAATAAGAACCAGTTTTTCATTTTCTAGGCTAAATAGGTTCTTGTTTATAGGGGGTATAAATGACAAATTTGAGGCTAACAGGTTCTTAATTTTCAGGTTCTTACTTGCGGGTTTTTACTGTAACGTTACGGTACCTTTGCTATAACTTTAACGGTAGTTTCACGGGGACGTTACGGTAAATCTAACGTTACTGTAGCCACTTGCGATAATTTTACGGTAGCTTTTGTAACTATATGGTAGTTTTACGGGAACTTTACAATAACGTTACGGTACCTTTGCTATAACTTTACGGTAGTTTCACGGAGACTTTACGGTAGCCGCTTTGCGATAATTTTACGGTAGCTTTAACTGTACGATAGTTTTACGGGAACTTTACAATAACGTTACGGTACCTTTGCTATAACTTTACGGTAGTTTCACGGGAACGTTACAGTAGCTGCTTTGCGATAATCATTTTACAGTAGCTTTCGTAACTATATGATAGTTTTACCGGAACTTTACGATAATGTTACAGTAACCGTAACCGTTTACGATAACTTTACAGTAGCTTTCATAACTATACGGTAGTTTTACGGGAACTTTACAATAACATTACAGTACCTTTGCTATAACTTTACGGTAGTTTCACAGGGACGTTACGGTTAATCTAACTCTAGGATAACTTTGCGATATTTATTAAAGTGCATAGTAAGCAACAGTTATTTTATTGTATTTCTAAAGTTTTGAAAGGATCACTATGGATGTGACTGGTCAACATGACCGGCAAGACGAACGTTTGACCGGTCAAAGCCACAATCAGGCCGGACATTGTCCGTTGACCGGCCGTTAT